>JAUTBT010029793.1:0-19085 GCA_032361225.1 Lepetodrilus schrolli
AGCAGGGTTACCCCTTTGGCTCATTCGGTAGAGCGTTGGACTCACAATCCAGCAACTCGGGTTCAAATCCCAGGATCCCCTGTTACATTATGTTAGTAATCCAAAACAACTTGGTTTACATCCCAGAGTTGATAATGTTAGTAATCCAAAATAACTTGGTTTACATCCCAGAGTTGCTCTTGGAATATTTAGCAGCCGTTATGAAACACCTACCCTAGGTTGAACATGTTAAAATCGTTAATTCTTCATGAAAAAAACCCGTCACATTCCAATATCTCATTAAGTAAACATTACAGTATACAATAAAAACCACAATTAACACACTTATGTATTCTACAGTGGTTAAGTATTATTTAACTTTGTGCATACCTGTAATTAACAAGTTACATTTAAGTACACTAATTTAAAGGTACGAGAACAGTTTTCTGAGCTTTAGATGAGCTTTCCATCATGAATATTGGTAAAATATCCACCAAATATATGATATTTAGGGATTTGCATATTCTAATTGAATATTATAGTATTTAACCATTTTTAAAGCTTATAATTCAGGATTAACAAATAAAAAAAAATTGGTGCGACATATTTTGCTTTGTTTTGAGAACCTACTGGTATATTCAAATGTAATGTATATTCTATTTAATTATAATAGCATGAACATGATGAAGAGAAAGGTAAATAGAAAAGACTGCAATGGAGTAGAATGCATCCATATTTTAACAACTGTCATCTAATTGAGAACAGCATTTGTGTCAAGAATTTCCACACAAATGAACAAGCAGTATTTAAACAAATTTGCAACATCACTTACCACTTCATCATTTGATGTAGTTATCTGAAAATCTTACAACAAATCTGCCATATATACTCCATATAATTATATCCATGATCCACATGAATGCATCATCCAATTAAAACAATGTTTTACATGTACACACAATTTATAAATTCAATATGTATTACCCTGGTAGTAGCTTTTTTCATTCAAACGTGTTATGAGTAAATTGTCCGGATTTTAATACTGGAAGTATACAAACAAAATGTTGGTCGATTGTTTTAAATACGATTCCCTTGAAATGTACCGGTAATATTGAGATGTAAGAAATGACACTGTGATCAAAGTATATAGATTGATACTTAAGCATGTCTAGTCATCAACTCAACTAAGCGTGACTGTTGACTGCGAGCCGTGACTGTTATGACAGCGATTTCCGCTGACGTGCGCTATGAACAACTGTAACACTTGGCCCTGTTTATGGCCGGGTAGTGATACTGCTTCATGATCTCTCCATATAACCCTATATGCAATAACGTGTGGGGTACTTCGTGGACCCATAAAGTAGCGGTATACCGAGGGTTCACTGTAATTATAAAATATTTCCATCAGTTCTTTCCATCTTCTTACCAAAATTTCACATATTTGGCTATACATGTAATACATGCATTTTATCTTTCTATGCCACTGAACTCCAGGTAGCTTTGTACAGAAGTGGAGCGGTCGCATGTTGAACGTCCACCCATCTCTACTGCCATCGTTCAAGGGAGCCGATGCCCACACTCAGGTGCTCAAGTCTCGGGTCAGGATATCGGGCTGCTCAGTACACTTTGTCACTGTAAGTTTCTCAAACATCAATTAGTCAAGTTTTGTGGAATTTGTAGCTAATTTCCTAACATCAATACTTGAAATGGAATATGCTCTTTGATACTTCGTGATGTTCCTAACAAATATCACTGGATTTTTATATAATGACGAGCAGATCATTATTAGGATTTGTATATGGTTGAAATATTCCCGCTGCGACGAACAACACAAATTCAGTCAGTCAATCATAAGTATGATAATCCCCTGGTCACTAAAGTATACTGCCACTAAATATATATTATTTCCAGTGTACTTCACATATGACTAGTTGTATGGAACACACTCTCTATGTACATGTACTGCTGTATTGTGTAGGAGGAGGTGGATGCTGGCGAGATCATATTCCAGGAGTCGGTGCCTGTGTACCCCGGCGACACTGAGGTCACTCTGGCTGAGCGGGTCAAACACGTGGAGCACAGAGCCTACCCACAGGCACTGGAAATGGTGGCTACTGGACAGGCCACACTGTCTGAAGATGGCCAAATCATGTGGAACTGGTGATGATGTCTACTGGAGAACTAATCAGATGTATATGTTCAATCAGTCTGAAATACTCCTAAAGCGGTCGTATTTGCAAACTTGCTGATTGTTCTGTCCAGTAAACGGAATCTTATTGGTTATTGTTGGCATACAACATACAGTTTGTGTTCAGTGACAGGTTCAATATTCTGAATTCTGAATCTGCCTTAAAAGTTAGTACTTGTTGGCCAATCTTGCCATGGTTACTGTACAAACATACTATTTACCAAATTATTTTTACAAGTTTTGCATGTTACATGTATAATTTTTGAACAATTGATGTAACATTATTAGAACAGAATGTCCATACCATGTAGGAGGATGTCCATATTTTGCATGTTACATGTATAATTTTTGAACAATTGATGTAAAATTATTAGAACAGAATGTCCATACCATGTAGGAGGATGTCCATATCACAGGGGTTTGGTGATAGAATAATAATTGTTTTTATATTTGTATAGATCTAATAATAAACTTACATGTATTTAAAATAAACCCACTAAATAATAATAAAAACACACAAAAATCCAACATAATAATAATATAAAGTAGACACGCTACCAGTCTAGGTCAACCTTGCCAAGCAATCTAATATTATAACAAGGGAGGACACTCGATGCTCCCTCAACACTCGCTGAATTTTTAATATCTATTTTATTTTAAACCTCTCTAGTTACCATAATGGTGCCACTTCCTGCTCTGTGTGAATGCAGTTCTCACCATAAATACCTCTGAATTAAATCGCATCTATGATATCCCTGAATGAAGTTATTGAAAATTTCAGAAATCTAAAATTAAGCATCCTAGTTTCGTAGACAGAAGTTCAAGGACCTGATGCATGTTCTCTCTTCTGGTTGGTTAAAAATAAACAGTAAATAGTCTTCCAGGAAATTCAGAGGAGTTTATGGTAAGAACTGCACCCAAACGGAGCAGGAAGTGGTACCATTAAGATAACATACTGAGCTTGAATATAAAATAGATATGCACATTTACAATTTCATTTGCGTGTTGAGGGAGAATCAAGTGTCCTGCATTGTTATAATATTAGATTGCTAGGCAAGGTTGATCTAGACTGGTGGCATGTCTCCTTTATAATAATATTATTATTATTTTATGTAATTTTATATTTTTTTATTTAAAAAAATTAATAAATACCTTTATTATTAGACCTCTATATATATATATAAAAACTATTCTATCACCGAACCCCTGTGGTCCATACTAACATGAAGGATGCATACTATGGATGCTCATGGAGATAGTTTTGGTGTTTATATTTATGATGCCTATTTATGAATTTGATTAATTAAGCAAATGAAATTTGAATACAATGGACATGGTTTGTTAAATTTCAGTTAATTTGGGTTGTTATATTATGCTTTTGATGCTTTTGTTACTGGCCCGATGGAATGTGTTATTTACATGTTTAAAGAAATATAGTAAAACTACATCATGCCGATTTTAATGTAATAGCCACAACTTTTGTTGAATTTTTGGTTGAACATTAATAAAGTGCAACACCTGGTACATGTATTTGGATATTTGATGTAGTAGAATTTGCAGGAAAACGTTAGAATTGTAGGTTATTATTATGGGTAAAGAGATTATTTCATGTTGTATAACTACATGCACAATTACCCAATATAGTGGACACTATTCAGCTTCTACTACTTGTTATTATTTTCATTGACATTTCCGTTTATCACTGTATATATAAATTTTACACATTGTACAATCAGGTTGTATGAACAGGGTCCACTTACTTTGTTTATTATTTTAGCTGTTACTACTGAAACTTACTTTGTTATTTATTAAATGTTTATTTGTTTCAAACATGTCTTTGTGTATTTCATCTTCATTCTGCTGGGGACATCTAGAAATGCCAGATAGTAGCAGTGATGGGATGAATCCTACACGTCATACTGTTTTTTCAAGTTTTCCCATATTGTATGCAACTGCATACCATGATGCCTGTCGAACCACCCATGTTTTTCCCCAGGGCAGACATAGTAATTAATCAGTCTTTGCCAATCTACACAATGTTTTATGTTATCAGGGTATCGTTTCAAGAAGTTTTCGTATATACTGGAGACCATAACCACTTCCTAGTGATCTCTTGTACATATGGAAAGAGCACTTACGAGAGTGCTATGGTCATACAGTGTATAGGAAAGCTTCAGGAAAAGATACCTATGTGACCTGAACATATGAACAGTCCTCGGATCACCAGGTGAGGCATCCTCTGTCATTCAGAGGTTTACCATACTGTGTATGTCAGTAGGACTAGGACACGCCAAATGATATCCCACCCAACCATGTTGGCTGAATAAAGAAATCTTTGTTCTAATCAGTAGTGTAGTAGCGCTGAATAAAGAAATCTTTGTTCTTATCAGTAGTGCAATAGTCTGTAGCCAGCCAAATTGAGTACTATGTATTGCAGGAAATACCAGAAACTTGATTTATGGCTACTGGCATGACCCTTTTTCGTATGTTGTATACTTGGCTTTGTATGATATAATTAGCAGGCCATTACAGGGGTCTAGAGGATGTGATGCCACGTGTCGTAGATGATGTTTGTGAGTATGTATATCGTGAGTATGACTACACGTAGAAGCTTATACCTAAATGACTTGTTGAATGTGATGAGATCGCTGAATCGTCTCTGTTGTTCATCCCAGAATGATAGCTGTATTTGGAATGACGTCGTTTCAAAGGATACTTCATGATATGAAAACATCCACACAAAATTCTCCGTCCATATTTACTATGAAATCTATTGTCTTTAACATGTCTATTGTCATTACAACGGAATCTGTCCATTCCATAGCCATCCATCATACAATTTTGTGCTCTGTCGTTGGATGATGTGTAAACTCGTAGTCCAAATGCACAAACGCTCGCTCCACTTCTGGGAGATTCTCCAGCTTCATCTGTAGAGGTTCTCCAATATTGTGAGCCTCTTTCATTGTCATTGTCCCTGGTAGAACAATATCCACTTCAACTAGAAAGTTATTGCCGAAATGGAATGCCCTCACCTGAAGAAAAAATACACTCGCGTATGTATTTACTAAGAAAATTTTGTTTGATAGTCGTTGCTTGAAAAGTAATATCAGTGATATTCTGAAGTCCTGAAATTGGAAGAACTATCTCTAAGAATTAATTCATGATTCCTTCAATGGACCCATTGCAATGTCTTACCGTCTCGATGTGCTTGATCTTCTTGTGATGGTTGACACAAATCCAGGTGATCTTACTGAGGAACTCTGGTTGGGCGGTATAGCCGGTCAAGAACCGTGTTTGCTCTGTTGTAACAAACGTCTTGAATAAGTATCCTCAACCGGCACCTTTTTACGGTCTGCTAGTTTGGAAGTGGATGTATATTTATTTGCAGATTCCGTTCGCTTTACAATGATTTACAGCGTTTAGTTATTTCAAATGCTGTCGAGACTTGTCCAACACTTTCTACATATAACGTGGTATGTTATAACACTGACAAGCATAATTCACTTGTTACTCATGCGTTTATAGATCCCAACTCTATTACCGTAGTCCTATATTACTTGCCTGCTCCTGCCTTCCACCAATTATATATAATGTAGAAAGATATTACAATGGCACCTGCAGGATCGACGAAGGAAAATCCCTTTATTCCTGTCTTTGCAAACATGTCGGTTGAACCTGCACAAGAGCATAATAGATTCGTTACCAATAGTACCACTTAACACGATTATACAACCTACAGAAACTGATAGAATTACTAAAATATTATACGATAGTTATGAAAGTAGGCGAAATAGGATCTGATAGGTGACGGATTGACTGCTACACGAGTGAGTACGTGAACGTGTTACCCAGATATCCACACACGATGGCCACACTGTTGGAGCAGACGTCGTTCCTGTGGTCCAGCGCCAGTGTGTGTACGGACATGGAGTTGACTCGACGACACAACAGCCACAACACCAGCTTGGCAACTACAACACAGGACCAGGTGAATAATCGCCAGAAGTCGCAATGCTTACTACAATGTCCCGTTACCCTGTTCCAGGACACAACTATTAACAGTGCCCAATTCTCGCAAAGAAACAGTGGCATTATCAGACTGATGTAGCTGTTTTAATGTATTAAATATCGTCATAGATATGCTTTATTTCATCCAATAATTGAAGATAATTATACAGCAGTTAACGGAGATAATGTGACATCAATTCAATGCATGTAAATAATTACCACATAAATATTCATGGTTAAAGGCGATACATTTCATATAATTTCAAAAAATAATTTTGGGTCCATTTCGTAAAAACAATCTGGTAACTCGCCTAATAATGCACACATTATTATATCATTGATGAGTCATTGATCATTTAGTCATTGATCATTAAGTCATTGATGAGGCATGACATTAAAATACGGGGTACAATATCGTGCCACAACACTGCATTGACACGTGTTATTCTAATGGTAAACTTCCTAGTCTAACTAGACATTACAAATACTTAAAATTCTGTGGGCACTCCACAGCGAGCTTCCACAATCTATGTCCATCATATGGAACAATATCTAGAGAGATTCAATCTACGTAAAATATATTTCTGCATACATCCTTTTTCGAAACATCGAGACCAAATATATTTTGCCGGTATACCTTTATGTACAGTCATCAAGCTCTTCATAGAGGTCATACTTTGTAATTACGTGCTAATTGAACTAATTGAACACTGGTGTCTTATTATGAAGCCTGGAACTGTCGGCTAGTGGTACTACGTATTAATACTGAACAATCGTAGTAATTAAAATCCTTTTAAATACAAAACTGTACCTAGCTTTGCAAAGCTTACCGAATAATAGGAAAGTGTTATCATAAACAGTGCCCAAAGTCTGGCAAAGAAACCGTCACATTATCAAACTGATGTAGCTGTTTTAATGGATTAACTATCATCATATACCATTCCCATTTTCCTTCGCGATAAGTATACACTGATAGTATTGAAATATTAATGGTTGTTCCATATTGATACATGTATTGCGAAGTGATCCCAATTGTTATCAACGAGCATTTAGTAAATATGACGTAAAGAGTAAAACAAACAGAATTGCTTTACACTTATTAATCTGTTCATATTAAAAAATGCAATAAATGTACCCAGTACTTGCATTATTAATAATAATAATGTTATAGCGAGGACAATACGGCCATTTCAACTCTATACATTAAAAATGCAATGGATGTACAATGAATTAATGAATTAACTGTACACAATAATTACGTACTGATGGTTGAGCCTGTGATCACCAGTGTTGGTATCTCCACCACAGGAAGCCCAGAAGAGTCTGATGCTAGCGAGATGATCTTCTCAATTGATTCTCGAATGAGCTGAATTGACGCCGCTGCCATTATCACAGACAGGACGATGATAGCAACCGGTTCCAACTTCGTGCGACCTGAAGAATTCAACTACCAATATCTGTGCAGAGAGTACTACCCACCGTAAGCAAGTACCACCTTTTTTTCTCTTTAATTTTATTTTTATTTTTTACTGATATACGGTAACGGTTTTACCATCACCTTGCAGCATTCCGTACAGGCACAACTACACGTATCTAGCTGAAGATGTATACATGTCTTGCTTTATATATTGTTAGATGGCTATTCTGTATCGGTCATTTATTGGAAAGGAAGTACAATCTAACTCTAAACCTAATAGACGTATAGCCGCCTCATTTGACGGGCTGACCTTGAGGGTAGACATACGGGTCCCTCTTCTTCATTGCCCTGGATGCCCACCAGATGATGATGCCGGACATGAGGTCTACCACGCTGTCCACGAGACTGGAGATGATGGCGATAGAGCCGGACAACGCACTGGCCACGGCCTTGGCTATCAGCAGCAGCTGTAACGACACAGACACCACGCATAAAGCCACACACTCAACGGTGGAGATCGAATAGTTCCGTTGGAACCTTTCAACAGTATACGGTATTACATTAAATGATAGGCTTTTCACATGTATCAACAATCTTTGTAATGAGGGTTTAACACAATTAGATTTATATCGGTCGATAAGTGGGTTGTAATGGATGCCAGATGGACGTGCGAATATTTAATTTCTAGCAGTATATTGCGTGGAGTTGAAACTATTTGTATTTTCGACCAATCATTTTAAAACTATCCCACTCGCCTGTGCTGGACTGCCTCGGACTCGAGGTGGTCCTCTCCGACGCCCGCGCGAAGGCTATACTTAGAACAGAGCACCGTTGGGAAAGACCTCCTTTGCATTGGCG
This sequence comes from Lepetodrilus schrolli, assembly GCA_032361225.1. Taxonomy (NCBI): domain Eukaryota; kingdom Metazoa; phylum Mollusca; class Gastropoda; order Lepetellida; family Lepetodrilidae; genus Lepetodrilus; species Lepetodrilus schrolli. The sequence continues at coordinate 8,451 of JAUTBT010029793.1, forward strand.
ATACATTTTTTATTATTATTAACTACTAGTATTAATATTATTTAGAAAAAAAACACCTTATTATTTTAAAATATATAAAATACTTGCAAGTATGACCTTGCCTCTTTAATAGATAGTACTTGTTGTTCCCCTGCTTAGCGCTCAGCATTAAAGGGGTAAAGTAAGGACTGGTCGGCTCGGAATCAGTATACTGTGTCCGAGTAGGGTGTCCATGTTCTATCTGCGGCATGATATACAAATTATGGAAATTCAGACTAGTATAAACAGTACACAAACAAAATATTCCAATCACTTACAAAATTAATGCCAAAGGATAGTCTGGCATAGAACAATGCTCTTTTCCTGAGAACCTCTGCAGCGTCTCCGACTGATATGTCATCATCATCATCATCCCTCTCTCGCAGATCCGTGAATGACTTGATCATCTCATCTTGGGCTTTGTAGTAGGATCTAAATACATAAGGACTCATGCTCATATGTTTACCACCAATACCATTAATACTACTAACAAGTTGTCCTTGGTCTGTCAGTACCAGCCGGTGCTCGCAGGTGTACTGTAACAGTTAGCGCTACGGATGTTGCAGGTTTCCTCCTGTCCTGAACTGGCAAGCCGTGATATAAGTGAAAGAATCTTGAAAGCGGCTCTAAATCCTAACTTAAAAACAAATAAATACAACTAACACGCTTGATATATTCTACCGTATGACTGATTCATTTGAAATAGTAGCACTGTACTTTACAGGACTATAATTATGAGTTTACCTATTTCATTTGTTTGCATTTGTAAATGTATGCATAATGAACTGCATGTATTTTCGATTCCATAATGTCCACCTGATTCTCTTGTTCCATTGCTTGTAATTTGGACCTTGTTTCTTGGATGTGAAATTCGAAATGGGCATCCTCCATAGTCCGTCATCTGGAAATATACCTATTGTAACTACATACTTATACGATATTATGCCCACAGACGTATACAATCAACTTTTTCATAATAAATATTATTCATTGATAATTCTTATTGGGGAATGTCAATTTAGTGGAAATTCGGATTTATGCTAGATAGGCTTATATACTATATAGTTTTCTATGACAGGCTAAGCGTCTTTGAAAGGGTCACACAACAGAATGAATTAACATCGCCAAAGTTTATGCATAAAATGAAATTACTATTAAAGTAACACAGCAAGACAACGCCTGGCACTAGGTCAAGGACAGCATTTTTCCGAAGTTTTAGGAAGTTGATTTCGTATCGACCACATGCGTAACTACCGAGACTTTTTCTCACTGCATAAAGCCGTAGACTACTTTTGATGTATGCATGTTTATCAGAAGAATATACATGAGGATCATTTGTGGTACGCATTAGATTTGATATGCACTAATTGTCCTATGCCTTACAGGATCTACAAAGACGACATTACTAGTGATAGCTCCGGGTTAGCTGGTCACACACGATCTCTCAATGCTTGACACAAGGGCCGTGACGAGAACAAGAACAGAAACTTGATATGAACACGTTCAGAAACATTACAATGTACTGTTTTCTATCATAATTCGGCCTGCCAGCGTCATAGTTTATACATACGCCCTGCTCTTACCTTCTTCATCCTTATCTATAAATGTGTTCAACGTGCGATTTGAAAACAACAAGGGCTCCATACGCAAATGATTCCTTCCTCTCTCCACCTTACAACAAGCCTATCCACGTACATTCTACTCGTGGAAGACATCACATACGACACCGTTTAGTATTACGAAATGTCATACGACAAGAACTTTTGATTTATTTTGTACAAATGTAAAATGAATAAATGTTGATAGATATAACTGACATTCAACGGTGAATAAACTTGGTAGGTAGGAGTAAACCTTCCAGCGGGTAGGAGTAAACCTTCCAGCGATGTATATTATGACATATTTATATTGTCTGGATAGCGTTAATGCTTACAAAATAATCAGTCGTATCTGCATTGTTTCGTATAAATAGAAATCATGTTAAACAGTAAAACGTAGGTTACTTCTAGAAAAGATATAAATTTAATTATTTTTATTGCATATATATATATATATATATTATATATATTTTTCTTTTACCCTTGGTGACTTTCCATGGCTAGTTAACGCTCTTGATCATGATATGATTTATTTTGTAAATGAGACATAGGGAATTACCATTCCACTGTGTTAATATAACCAGACCACCTCCATCATCTGTGCTGACCAGACAACTGACCATAATTATCACCTACATCATCTTGGTCATGGCATAATACAGGATTAATTTATACCACGAGGTCGTGTTCTAACCTCCTCACAACGTGAACTTTAGACATCAGGCATGTTGTGCAGACCTAAATCTGTACGTACACCATGTCTTTACTACACATGTAGCAGGAACTGACGAAACCTTCATATACACGAGGACCGACACGCCCCTTTCGTGAAACGCTGACCTGACCCCGAGATTACAAAACGTTTTTGAGTGCGATTTCATGCTCAACTCAAATATTTGTTCACAAAAAGTACCCATATAAAGTTTTGAGCTGGAGCATGAAATCGTACTCAAAGGGTTTCGTATTGTCGTAGCCAGATATAGAATAGGTTCACAAAGGTCAAATACAATTACTAGTACTAGTTTATATGAAAACCAACATGAGTATAGATTTTAGTTAATCTTCGTAGCACCAACTCACAGATAACTTCATCAATTTCCACCGCCATAATCGTACAGCACCAATAATGTAAGATGCAGCACTATATCAACGCATATATTATTATTAATATTATTATTATTATTATTATTATTATTATTATAAAACATTTATCGAGATAATCTACCAAATATGGGTGTCATATGAACATCTCGGTATTCATATGAACATGTCATGGTATTAAACAGCAAGCTGGGAGATTGTCTCTCATTTGTTACACAACCCATTTGTTACCATATGTTATCAGTAATTTACACAGTAACTTTATGCAAACCCCTATAGGATTTATGGAATAGTTCATTCCAGTGAGAAGTGGAGAATACCTTTAGAATAAATACATAATGGAAAATGTCTTTTTATATTACTAAACTATATAGTTTCCATATTGGCAAAATGCTATCGTATGAAAATGATTTACATACACTTTTCAATATAAAATAGTGTGCAATGTATATGAAACATTTGGCTATTTAATCAGATCAAATAAACATGCTGCCAAAGTTAATGACTATTAAAAAGAAAAAGAAAAATTAGATGTAATATTTCAATTTGCAGACGATACTGGCTTTTCTCTAAATGTTACACAGTCGTAGAGCCGCTTTACATACACTGAAGTTCTTTACGATACCTAAAATACACCTCAGGAGATATATTTATGTTACTGGAATATATGTCCAGATCTTAATATCCTAATAGGGAAATAACGTGTTGTCGTTGCGTCTTGACACGTGTTCATTCCATTATAGCCAGGTTAAAAACATAATCACGACCTATTGCAATAAGGTGTGTAACAAATGGGACGTATAATACATTGAACAGCACCAAAGCATAATGACTCTGAAAGAACGAATTAATGTATTAGTAGTATGTTATGATACAGAATGAACATGTACCGGCATAAAATAGGACGAGATGGATCATGATGTATATTTTGGAAACATTTCGACGACAATCTCTATTAAGGATCTTTACTTGTCAAGACATCTAAATTACTTAAATATGAAGACCTATATATATATATATATATATATATATATATATATATATGATTTTTTTTCTTTCTAGATTAATAAACAATAATTGGGGAAATATCATACATCTAAATAGTCATGCGTACCAGAATATGTAATAATCCTGATAGTGGCCTTTAATCTATACATTGATGATCTTGCCACCTGGTTATTTATATGACGTAACATGTCTTGTAAGTAAACGCAATAAGCATCGTGATAGTAGTAATACATAAAAAACAACGAGACTGGATGAACATCGTGGTGAAGTAATAATGCTGTTGTTACGGGGACAGTGATCATATTTGAGATTAATTATAGATGGTAGTTATACACATTTCGGAGAGGAAGGAAAGAGGCGATGGATGTGAACAACACAAACATCTTACCATCACATGAAACACAGCTCTCTGAGTAAACAGAAAATACACTTAACAGTGTGTGTGTGTGTGTGGATGTGTATGTGTGTGTGTGTGTGTGGATGTGTGTGTGTGTATGTGTGTATGTGTATGTGTGTGTATGTGTATGTGTGTGTGTGTGTGTGTGTGTGTGTGTGTGAATGTGTGTGTGTAAGCTATATGCATCAACACGTGTGTATATACTATCTGAGCAAATGGTATTGTGCACGCCCTTTCTACATGTAGGTAAGAGTAAAGTGCAACCTCAAAGTGGGAAATACGTAAATCTAAATGCAATAGGAATTCAATTGCAGTTAACATATCGAGTTGAAAATCGTTCACTTATGTAATTACATTATTTATTTATTGTAATTGTTCTACACATATAACAATGTTATAATAATATTAATTGGTTACCCTCATATATGTTACTATTAGATGGCGCCACTTCGGTTATTCGTATTGTCTCCCCGGAAGTGGCTGCGAGATCTCGCCCTTCTATCCTGCCCAATAGGAAGCTCTCTTCTACCCGCACAGGCTCCTGAATCACAGATTCACATGAGTTTAACAGATTAAGGACTCAAAATAGGTTGTAAAGTGATATAGTTTAATAGTGCCCTAAAATTCATCCATAAGATAAAGGTGATTAGAGTACATCATAATAATATACTAGCCCCATGTAACATAATATATTATTTAAATATAGAACGCAGTACGCTTCATTTTGGTTAATATCAGCGTAAAACTGTCCATTTGTATTATTAGTAGATGTTGCCAAATTATCATTTCTATAGCATGGATCGCCTTGGAGGTCCAACATATTGCAAGCTTGGTTACGAGTCACATAATTTTTTTATCTACTTTGTAACTTGCCATAATGCTCACAGCTTATGACTTATAAAAGAGGAAATACGATCCACATGCATCGACATGCATTTGTACTCAAGGTATTTCACCAGATACTTATCTGTTGTAACTCGATCTGGGTTATCCTTGCTAAAACCCGTAAACAACATGTATGCCCTACATATATCTTCTGCTGTGTAATACGATAGTAAAGGTAGTATACCACTTTCATGTGCCTTTACTTTATATATATATGACCTTTTATACATTGCTATGGGCAGTACGCCAGAGAACATTGAGAGAGTAGTAATAACTTAATATAACGATAATAATACTTAATAATAATAATGAATAATAATGCTTAATAATAACAATAATAATAATAATGCTTAATAATAACAATAATAATAATAATAATGCTTAATAATAACAATAATAATAATAATAATGCTTAATAATAATAATAATAATAAACTCTTTATAGACCTACACCATACCTTCCTCTTGAGCCAATAAGGTTCATCGCCAAGACTCAAACTTCGGGAGCTCTTAATATCACCTAGGTGGACCTTGTTGTACTCTTCTGACTTGCATCGCAGCCCTATGGATCCTGTGGTGTCAGCTACAGCCACTGAAGGAAGCTGTGTTCCTCCAGTATCGCATATTTCCGGGCCAGTTTCTGTCGGAACAACGTACAGCGCAGACTCAGTGATAGCACCGGAAGAGGAGAATGCAGGATTGAGCTGTGCGCCCCCTCCACGAGTGGTGTAGTGGAAGTTGCCACCTATAGATGCCTGGAAGTATGCGACATCAGTGTCAAGACTCTCTGACTATAGATAGATAACCGCTATACCAATATTATGCTGCTATTACAAACTCAGCGTGCCGGTTTTTACTCTTCGCCCAACCTTAAACCTTAAACATTTATACATCAGGTTCCTGGGCGTCTCATCGTATCGTTTTAAAAAGAAATTGATCTGCATCATGTTTTAATCTTTCACTTCTGCATACTGAATTCTATTGCATTCACACTATTTAGTCCATTTCATCAATCGTTAGCATATCATTCTTTATCCTCAATCATGTCTTTCATGCTGCAATTCATTTTTAACTCATTTATTTCATAATTGATCATTCCTCGTTGCGTATGGGTGAAAGATTCCCACTGTGACGTAAAACAATAATTCACTCACTCACTCACAATGAAGATCTTCTTCGAATTCCTAAAAAAAACCATAATACATAATAATGTTGTGATAATTTTGCCAAACGTTGTGATAACGTTGCCACAACGTTGTACAACGCCCTTATAATATGAGGTATAGTGAGGTTTGTATAGACTGGCCTCGGCTCAGGTGTATATACCATTCTCCTACAGTAATATTTAACATTCGTTTTTTAAAAATATATATTTTGTATTTATAGTAAACTATTATTCATTAAAGCTCCGTAAAGCGGAATTTAATAGTATGCATGCACTAATGCAATGCCAACTTTGCACTCTTGGTTGGAGATTTGTGTCTACCAATATTTACTTTTACATTTTGTTTTAAATCATCGGATTTTTGCTCCGTAGTTCGTTTTAGTTACGTTGTATTCTTAGCTAGCATTTTATAGTAACCTCACATCAACATGGAGTCGATATCAAACTTGGTCAGGGTTTCATTACCAAACTACTTGAAAAATCTACCCGTCCCAAACTCATTTGGTGGGATTGCCAGTCTTTCAGGTATAACCACATAAGCACCATTGTAATGAATGTATTGTTTGTTGTACACGGGCACGGCTTGAGTCTAGTTGCACCCATAATTTGTGTCCAATCAGCAAGCTCACAGGTGCTTGTTCACACTTCAATGATCGTTTTATCTCTATCGGTGGTGGTGGTGGTGTGTGTGTGTGTGTGTGTGTGTGTATGTATGTATGTATGTATGTGTTTCTCTCTCTCTCTCTCTCTCTCTCTCTCTCTCTCTCAGTTACCATTCACGGTTCATTGATTGTTTGGCAGGAACTAAAAATTGCTGTTGACTAGCAATAGTACTCTCACCATTAAAAGATCACAGCAATGTCACTGAAATACTATTCATTAAAACATTGTAAGGCCCACCAACACATCAAAGACATTAACTCAATTACAGCTCTGAGTAATCAGCTGACATCAGTATAACCAAGTTCAAACCCATCTTACCCAGCACCAATGTTTGTGGAACATCCAATAGTTTAATTTAAACATATTTTATTCAAGATGAAAAGGATAGGTTACAAGTTATTTACAACTTAAATGAAAACTGCTCCAAGAGAAGGGAAAGAAAAGATTGGGAGATAAGAAAGAAAGATTAAGAATGAAAGACACATGTACATATTTTATAATAGTAAATATTTACATACAGATTTTAAGCAAATCATTGTGTTTGTTTCATGTACTACTGTACTAACTCTAAAATAGTTTCATTTCCAGATACATTTAAGTTTGAACAGCCATTTAGTAACAGATTAACATTGATATGTACATTATGTTGCATAGTAATTCTTTGAATATTTTCTAGCATGTCTTCACGATATGTGCTGTATGTCGGACATTCAAGTAAATAATGGACAGCGTTTTCACAGGGATTACCACATAGACATGAAGCAATATCAGATATTCCAATTTTAAACAAATCGTTATTCAATGGACTGATGGAACATCTAAGTTTAGTGAGTAAAATACAGTATTTCCTTGCCCCATAGGAATAATAGTCAGGTGCAATTACATCGGTTTCTTATACTGGATTTAAAGTTTGATACAGTGCCGCATTGCCTAATTTCATTTGATAGCTCAAACTTTTGAGTCCTGTACACATGGCATGCAATCTGCTCTATGCTGTGTGAGGGTAATGACTTGATCTATATACAATGCTAGGTATAGGTATCCATAGCATATCACCATCACGTCATCAGCCTATCTGCATCACTGGTGCTAATGGGCTGTACTGGCAAAATGCAGGATCTGATTCAACAAGGAAATCAACCTTCCGTCCTTGACATATATAATCAAATAGAGAAACCTATTTCAATTAGTCTACAAAATACCCTTTGAAACACAGATGCTGATGGAGTGCACTTGAGAAATAGAGGCATCAGATTTCACTAGGAAATCAACCTTCCGTCCTTGACATATATCGTCAGTTAGAGACACCTATTTCAATTACTTGAATTAGTCTATACAAAATACCATTTGGAAAATCTTAACTTGAAAAACGAAACAGCATTACTTTGCTGCCATGCGGCCATCAGAAAGACCAGATTAAGTTGGCCATGGCCCAAACCAGACTCAGACAAACATCGTGTTTCTCAGAGTAGGTGTCGGTCTGAGTTTGATGAAGGCTGCTTTCTCGATCTACTACACGGTTCACGGGACAAACAGTCCAACAAGCTGGAAAGACTGGAAAACGGCGACAACGGCAAAAATAACTCTGGCGATGTCGGGATAATTAACGACTGCGATACAGACTAGGCGTAGGTGAAGGTGTGACATCAGAGGCCAACATGCCACCAAGAACATTTGAGATTATCGCCACTGATAAACTGTTTTGGTTTCAAAATTGATATCTTTACCAATAAAAATAGATTCCTAATATGATGGGACATACCGTCATGTTGCTGATAACTGTGGAAGTGTTTTTTTTTCTTTGGGAGATAAGCAGGCAAGAAGACTGCTTTCACTTTATTCAGTTAATAAGGATGGTAAAAGAAATTTGTATTGGTAAGTGTAATAGATATACAAGATACCAGACCTGTTTGCACGCACTGGTTAATACACATGATCATATATAGCATTAACCCTTTCCATTCAAACTCTTTTGGATATGATGAATGCAAGGTCTGATGGTCAAGCCTAGATATAAGACATTGCTTCAATCCAAAATTTGGTTGGAATTATTTATTAATTTCCATTACAAAATGTCTAGATAAATATCTGTTTTAAATTAAACAAATTAGAGATGTCAGTAACTTTGAAAACCCTTCTTTCATCTCTGTAGCAATGTCAAAAGATCAAAATCTACCAAGTTTACATTTGAAACCTTTGGGCTTCTGAGTTGGCTTCAACAGAAAAAAAAATGAACACTTAATTTTTCATATTTGGTTTCTGCCATTTGTATAATTTTATGGTTTATGTTACATTCCTGGCCATATATTATAATGAATACTGCTTTATGATTTGACAAATTAGAAATGACCAGAGATGCTTAGTTACCAAGGAAGCTGGCAGACTTTTTGTATCTACATAGAGCTTTGCATGTAGGTGAAGTGACAACTATGCCAAAATGTACATTTATTAATTTAATGGTGTTAATTTAGTAGAAAATATCAGGGAGGGTTCAAATGGAAAATTTGACATTGTTGAATTACAATCACCCGCAAATTTCAAAACACCATATATTTATCTCCATTGTAACACATTCGACAACTAAGTTCATTTTATGGAGGAACTCTTTCTTGCTAGCGCAAATGATGGTGGTGAACATAAGATTGAAATGGGCACCTCGAAACAGTCGGGGGGAACCTTGACACGACAACTGTAATAAGCTTGAAGGAAGTCATCTGTAGTGACGTCACATTGCTTGACGTCACTAGTTCAGTCTGTGCATTTATAGATAGACAGCTGATAGCATAAGCCACCACATACTCGATGTTTGGATGACGGTCAGACAGACTGGAAATATCTATCTAGGCAAGACCTTGGAAGAAAACTCGTCAGCCACCTAAACCTATTTATTGAGTTCACAGGTTAGGCTTGTCATTACCAACTCCATTGGTCACCATGGGTGAAATATTCCGCTGCGACGTAAAGCAATACTAATTCATTCATTCACTAACTCCAATGAAAATATTCTCGTCAGATGCATCTATTCTGGAAAATGTGCATCTATGCATTCCTGCATTGGATCAATTCTCGATGTATTGTTAACTATTATGATATTTATCCAACTTGACCTCATTATTCATGGTAAATTCCACCAAAAACCTCATTTTATCCGAGGTGGAAGTCTACTTGCGGCCGCCATAGTAGAATCAGTAACGATCAGTATCACTACACCGTGATGCGGCTCCAGGATATAACGATATTTCATCCTGGAACATTTCATTTCTCAACTAATCAAATTGCTAGAAATATAATTGTGTTACAATACTGTATGAAAGTTGTAAAGAAATCTACATATTTACTGTGATTTGGGAAAGGCATGTGTCCCTGAGCCATACCATGCCCAGGGTGACTAATCTGCCTTAACAACCCCCCAACCCCCACCCCTCATCGACAACTACAGTATATCTTCACATCTGACAGAATCAAGTACCGTTATTAGGGATGGGGGGGGGGGTTCACATCTTGGATGTCTCCCCATATAATTTTTCTCTCTCCGATGTAGGTCCGGCAGCCGGAACTTGTTACGATTCCGATTCGCTCTCCGTCCACGTAGGTAGGTAGGTGACTTGCACTGAGGCACATATTAGATCTACCTGTGGTAATCGCAGACAGCTATAAGGAGTGTAGTCGTCACCAGCAGGAGAGGGGAGTTATCGCGTGCAGTACATTTGTAACTGGCACCAGGGGTCGGTCTGCACTCCAGTGTGAGACTTGAGAGAGGATACTGGGTCTTGTTTTTACTGTCTGGCCTTATCCCTGAC
>JAUTBT010029804.1:0-19085 GCA_032361225.1 Lepetodrilus schrolli
GGCCCCCGGTGCGGGATTTGAACCTGGAACCTTTGGCTCCGAAGTCCAACTGTTCTACCACTGCGCTACCACCTGCCCCGCCAGTTGTTACATAACAGGTATCGTAAGTCAAGTACTTCAAAAATAAACATGGCAACCCCAGATATGGAAGATGGAAGTAATAACTGTTATCACCCACTGTATCAACACAGATACGAGTGTGCAATAAGAGTATTTATTCACCTGTAAACAATTCTGTACACCATGTACATAAGGTGCATGACATCGATGTATTTCACTCCTACGTGATTGACTCACTGGAAGTCTTCCAGAGTTTTAACATTTTATCTGCCAAAACATAAACATTGTGAATAAATGCCACATGTGCTCACACGGTGTTATAGCACTAGGTATAGAACATAATATATTCCCTTTTGAATGGGAGACAAAGAGAAGCATTATTTGTTGCTCCTATCTTCAAGCGGCATGCATCACCCACTCAAGGGTCGGACAAGTTACCAGCCGCATCTTCAGGAAATAAAACCTCTCCAACAAACCACGCTTTCATTTCAAACACACTATGCTGTGTCATTGAGCGTGAAATCCAGTGTTTTACTAAACATGATTCAACTTTCACTTGCAGACAATATCATCTCCACCGACATCAATCACTTCTCAAGTTGCATGTACTTGGATTGCAAGCATACGAAGACGATACAATTCCTCAAAGTTTCTTGCTCGTGAACTTTACATTGTATTCAATGCCAGCGATCTGGCCGTGTACACGATAAACAATTACCCGACAACCAGCGTATGCAGCCATTGCCGGGTAGTGCTGCCGAAATGTCAGCGATCACCAGGACTACATTACGCACTGATTCATTCCTAATTCTGAAGACGTCCACCATCGGCTGAAAGCAGTACAAATGTCAGGAGTCTCGTTCCCTTCAAACATTACACAATGAATATGCAATCACTTTTTGTAATCAAGATCGGTGAATACCCATGCACACATATATCAGGCCACATTCAAAGGTAATACCAGATTCAGTAGCTAAACCTAATACAGGGAAATTCAATGGAAACTTTCAAATGAAATATCTAAATTTAGCACAGGCAAATTCAATTGAAATATATAATGTTAGCATAGGACTATTCAATTGAAATAGTTAACCCCATAACAGTCGTCAACTGAAAATACTAACTGTCATGGCACATGTCATAACACAAGGACCTTAGGGTATTTTTATATGCAGATATATAGGGTGTTATAGATTCAGATTCATTCAGATTAATTTTATTTCTCTAAACCACCTATACGGTGGTACATGAGATTACATATTAGAAAATACATAAGTAAATAACATACATGAACAAATGTTGTATGCATGTATGGATCATTTGAAATAGGTAACGTTAATACAGGGAAATTGAAATGAAAATTAAAGGTAATACTGTCATTCAATGTGGTATGCCCATAATTTAACAAGACATTCAATTAAATTATTACCATACCAAACCAGTACCATTCAATTGAACAATAATAATACATTATTAATGGAAGATAATAAGCTTAATTTTGATTGATGCTCGTTTATCATGCTTAATAGACTTCTAATGAAAACCACCTTCATACTGCATTAATTAGTTGTGGATCAATTTTAATTATTGTAGCATACATCCCTTCAGCGAGTGGTTCCCAGTGCACGGTGGTTCAAACTGTTCCTCTGGCCGACTGTCCAGAAGGATCTAGTGCATGTGTGTTTTATCAACCTTGACAAATTGCCCTGTCCGGATACCATGATTGTATGTCACGATACCATCACAGGCCCACAGCACTCAGTAGATGAGATGGCCAGTCCAGGCCGGCCAAGCATAACAACAATATTCACCTCCCAGACAATATACTGACAGGTTCATAACCCCACCAAACTATCAGCAGGGCTAGACACAGGAAATATGATTCCTGACAGGAGAATCGTTAGTCAGTTGGCAGCGCTCCCAAGATGGCTGTGTGTCATTTCTCATGTTGCATGACTACCCATATCAAAGGACAAGGATTTGCCGATCCCGGGAAAATGCCAAACTCCCTAGGTAATACCCCGTGACACTAGAGGAAAAGGGGCATCAGCTATTCTTCATAAAGATCCCTTAAACAAATAATTACAAATAGAGGACAAGATGCCATGCTAGTCTCCAATAATAGTTGTGAGTTGGCGTGGCACACAACATTGGGTACCTGCCGATCACCAGACAGATAGTCATGCTTCTGGAACCTGTGGGATTGTCAGTGTTGGTAATCTACAGGCACATGTATAACTTGTTAATAACAGATTTAATGTTGTCACAGACTGGCTGTGACTGTGACCATACTGCAGTGAACCCACTGCAGACAGACTGTACCCACTGCAGACAGACTACCCACTGCAGACAGACTGTACCCACTGCAGACAGACTGTACCCACTGCCCAACCCACTGCAGACAGACTGTACCCACTGCAGACACAGTACCCACTGCCGCCAGGCTGTACCCACTGCAGACTATACCCACTGCAGACAGTAGACTGTGACAACACTGCAGACAGAAAACTGTGACAACACTGCAGACAGAAGACTGTACCCACTGCAGACAGATTATACCCACTGCAGACACAGTACCCACTGCAGACAGACTGTACCCACTGCAGACACCCACTGCAGACAGACTGTACCCACTGCAGACAGATTATACCCACTGCAAGCAGACTACCCACTGCAAGCAGACTACCCACTGTAGACAGACTATAACCACTGCAGACAGACTAGGCCCACTGCAGACAGACTAGGCCCACTGCAGACAAAGTACCCACTGCCACCAGGTGGTACCCACTGGAGACAGTAGACTGTGACAACACTGCAGACAGTAGACTGTGACAACACTGCAGACAGTAGACTGTGACAATACTGCAGACAGTAGACTGTGACAACACTGCAGACCTATGTTATGCACCGCAGACAAACTGCATTATTCCGCTGGTGACATCAATTAGTTTCACAACAAAGGAACCACACCCAATAACATCTCGACCAAAATCACTACATGCAGGTTCAGATTCTGAATTGCTAACAACACAGACCAACACGTAATAGTTGATTAACCAGCGATTCCGAGAGATCAATATTGAAAATGTTCAAAGGAGGTTGCAATGACATTAATGACACAAAGTTACTTTCCCATGGATCGAATTTGAACTTGGCATAACTATCTCCTAAATAGGAATGGATTTGGTTTTGAGAGCAACAAGATGTACTGCTAGTTGCTAGCTTCAATGCAGGACATCAATAGACTGACTGATCATGTTTAGACTGGTTATTCACCATCTAGAAGAACAAAATTCTAAATATTTATACAGCAGTTCTGGCAATCATATAAAGGTAGTTAACCCTCTTTCTTCTGACATCATCATTGCCACCAGCCACAGGCAGGTTAAGTAATATCAGTTATTGTGAAAGTTATGTTATTTTCAATGCCTATCTCGGCATCTAGCCACGATGGAGTCGTAGGAGATGAACGCCCTCTTCTCTAGCACACCTCCACAGCACAGACACCAGTTACACATTACACCTGGGTGATTAACCGGGATCCAGTAGCAGGCTTGACCAGTGGCCAGTTACAGATTAAACAGCAACTGGACCCACATTTCCGATTCCATGGAGTCGGAAGGAATACCTTCCAGACGCCGTGGCCAGCTGGTGTTGATGCTATGTGTTTTCTAATGCAACGATCACTGCCCTAGTTTCACCTGGTGGTGTTGATGCAGGTTGGGGCAGTTTCACTGAAGAATGCAGGCAGGATTGATGAGCATGGCAACTGTCAGGTGTCCCAGGGATAGGCCGACTTGGAGGTGGAGGTTGAGGTGGGGTGGGGTGGGGAGGAAGGTGGATGGGGAAGAGAGGTCATGCATCTGAGAACAAGGAAACATGAAACCCATGAAATATGGGAATAGATACAGGAAGATACATTGTTCTAGTGTTACTTGAAGAGAAGATAAGAAGAAGAGGATATCCTAGCCTGGATCTCCAGGCTGTTGACTGCTGATAGCCAGGGCAATAGATGTGTAGTGTATTGGAAACATGACATCACTTCTCAACATCCCTCTCTTCATGATAAGACCTGCTCTGTTTGAAGGTACTGCGTGCGAGGCTAGATCCATGCTAGGTTTCTTGTAGGCGACATAATTCTGGATTCTTTCTTGAAATCAGACAGAAGTGTTGATATATCTGGAAGTACTGTTGTTATCTCTCTTAAAAGATCTGTAGAATACTATGTAGAAATCTCCCCGTATTCAAGTAATGCCTCTATAATATTCGGTTCTGTATCTGTGCCATGTCTCTGTGCTATGTTCTCTAGAGGTAATAAACCACCAAATCATTTAAATTTGCGGCAAATAAATATGAGAGTACATAGTCCTGCACAGCATAGATGTGATTTTCAACCTGGATTATTATATATGGTAATTCCACTGTATTTGACAAGCATAGCCCCCAGCTGATTAAAGACATTCAATTTGAACTACATGAGTACTTAATTTGTTCATTTCTCTGGTCTTAATGATGGTTAAAGTTTACAGTATATATTCGAACCTATGATGATGTCATGCTACTTACTGTCTAACGAAAACAAGCTAATTGACACATTTATTTCGTTGATTTCTACAATGCTGGGGAACTGAACTTTGCAATGAAGTTTGTTTTGTGTTATTTGTATGACTGAATCAGTAGTTATGCATAAATATGTTAACACTGCCAGCTATGGGATTTTATTTGGTGGTATATAACCTACACAGTGTCTGTGGCCAGCTGGCACCTTCAGGCCAGGCAGACTGGACTACAGTATTTGTGTCAGTCTCCTCTGTACCTGCCTACAGCATTCCTGACCTAAACCTCAACCCATCTTCTGCCAAACTGGATTCACCTGTCTGATTGATGCAGAAAATAGCACGAGTTTCCAACATCTAGATAACGGGGGAAGTCTTCGGAATTCTCAGATGATTGAAAAGACAAATGGCTGTGAACCTCCACTGGCAGTTCTTTGGTCCACTACCTTTGTGGAATTGCAATTGAGGTCCATTTGAGCCTACTAACAGTAAATAGGACGTCTTTATTATCATCTTACAAATAACTATGTCAATTGCATTATGATAAACAATGGGTAATAATGTATCTTCACATATATGTTTTACATCACAGCGTGAATCTTTCACCCATACGTGACGATAATTGGAAAATGTAGTGAATGCAAGTATACTCAGTACCAAATGCCTTACGGGTTATCACTAAGAATGATTTCTAAACTTCTCGTAGAACTATATTTCCAAAGAAATATATTCATGTATTGATCATACATTGTGTGTGTACCAAACACCAGGTAATAGAAACACATCCTGGACAAAAGGGTACCGACATAATTCAGACATAATTCACGTACAATATTTCCCCACCTTTGATATACCTGCACCTGCATAATAAATTAACCTGATCTACCAATGTGATATAATAAAGAGTGTGCAATAAAGAGGACCACCTGTAAGCCATCAAATAGTCAATCAGCTGACCTGTGTGACTGAATCTGCTCATCACTGCAGACTGTGTGCAGTGTTCTAAATCAGCACATGGTGAGGCGTGTGGACCGTCCAGCAGACCAACTAGACACGGGGGAAATGTAATCTGGCCATCAAACAGCATCTGTAAAGATGTGCAGATGGTGCAGGTGGTGCTGATGGGTCAGAGACACCAAAACATCTGCTTAGCACATTCCTAAATATAAACCACCAGGCACTAAACCATTACCACCAGACACTAAACCATTACCACTAGACATGTCCTGCAAACCAGTGACTGATATTAAACCAGCAGTAAAAAGCCTAAGCTGTAGTGTCAAGCATACAGCAGTGCAGCACACTATTCAAGCATACACCAGTGCAGCACACTATTCAAGCATACAGCAGTGCAGCACACTATTCAAGCATACAGCAGTGCAGCACACTATTCAAGCATACACCAGTGCAGCACACTATTCACAAAAGTGATGAAATTTTTTTAATATTTGACAATTTGTTAAGGGTGATGATTTTATTATTGAATAACATGTTGTTTTCATATTCCTCCAACAGTACACATTGATTATTCTTAAAGTTCTTTCTTGTCCAAATGTAATTATACTGCATGATAAAGTCATCCTAAACGAACTTATAAAAATGATCTGCCGGGAGACATGAATCACATTCCTCACCAGTCTCAGGGTAGTCAGTACCCTCAGGACATCTACCGATGATCTGCCTCACTACATTCTATAGTATATATATACACATGCCTGTCTGCGATATTATACTATGACGATGTTAAAAACAATGTCTTCACAGGCTGCAAGAATCATAACCAATCATCTGCATTCTTGACAGATTTTAACCAATCATAACTTCTCGACATGCCCAAAAAAATGCCAAGTTCCTGTCTAGGTCAAAGCCTGATCCTCTGTGACTAATGCTGCCTTACACCACATAGGAGAATCTGTATATCCTCTCGGCAGAAGATCGATCTGCTATGAAGGCAGACACATCAATTCATCAAAATAAAATCATGACAAGAGATAGGATTCCAATTCTAAAAAAAAAAAAAAGGCATTGCCTGAACATGATCATAGTGATCAAGAAATTAGAAAAAGGATATCTTAAAAGTGGAATATTTAAAATAAAAAATAGCCAAAAGCTATAAAGTAACAGCGAAGATCTGAAGTACCAAATAGTTATGAACATAGAAAATCGATATCTTTAGATGTTAAAAAATGGGGTATCTGGAAAGTGAAATATTTAAAAATAACTTCTTTAATACAAAAGTGACAAGTATTGAAGTGAAGACTTGAAGATACATAAATAGCAATAGATCATTTAAATATCTGTAAATTGATATATAAAATGCTCTGTCAGAAATGATATTCTACTAGTGCTATTTATTAGAGGGAAACATAGAACAGCCTCTTCCACTCTTCTAACAAGAGAAACACATCTTCATTCAATAGTAACACATTAACAGACTCACAAAGAGAGCGTCCAAACAAAAGTGCAATCCATCCAAGACACTGAACTCAATTCCCCAGTAACTCAAACCTGAAGAATTAACTTCTGAATAATTCCCCAACCAAACTGGGTTAGAACCAATCACACCTCTCTTCTGTTCATTCCCATTACCAGATATACGAAGCCTAACTGTCCACACCATTCTTACCACTGGTAGATGATATGACTTGGTATCCCATACGGCCAGTGCCAAGACCAACAGAACGGTTAATCTATCAGATCTACAAATTAACTCTCTCCCAACTGTTTTGCCGGCATTGTTAAACCTTGCGTGAACAGCTCGCAACATGCCAAATCAAACAGTACGTTTCGCCTCGACACCTATTAAAAAGAAGCAAGTTTCCCAAAACAAAAATGGCGGAAAATTCTGTATACAATTTAACGCCGTTGCCGCCTATTGGGATTGGTGGTAATCCTGGAATGGCAGTGCAGCCATTGATCACTCGTAATGTATGGGGCTCCTAATGTGAGTGGAAGGGGTTTATTTACCAAGGGTTAATGTACCGTGGTTCTTCCAGTAGTATTTATACAGATTGTTCAGAAATTGCAGCCATTCTGAAAGGCAACACTCAAGTAGCAATGGTAAATCTTTAAACATGTATACAGAGATTCTATATTATCTTTGTGCCAGTAATGGGTAGAGCAGTATGGTGGGAACAGATAGAATCACGGGTTTAATTCAAAGAACGTCTACAGATCCTGTCAGTGCCTTTACCTGATCTACTTAACACCTCTAGAAATACATGTCTGATATCCCTTTGTGTATTGTCTACAGAAAGGTCACAAGTCCTAACACAGAACAACGATTCTTCACTGTCCAGCATTGCAATACGATAAGCCAGTCATCAGTGTTAAAATGTGACAAATACAATGTTAAATTAATTTAGATTATTTGTGTAAAAAAATGTCTGTATTGTCAGAGTTCAATTGAATTAAAATTAAAAACTTTGGATACCATTATTTTTCTAGAAGTCTGAAGTCTGTTTACATGTTTAATTAACACCTGCAGTAATTAAATGCCAATCTTTTACTTCCATATTAATTATATTTAAATACGGTATTTGAATGCAAGTTAACATTGTACAGTATTATCAATGTCTTTATGCGAGTCCTCATATAAGCCAGTCCCCGACACACTAAATCATCGCATGTAATTGCGCCTACTGTCGTGCTGTGTCTGTGCAGGAATAGCCGCCTCTAGGGGGTGCAAGTGTCAAGAATAAATAATATCCACAATGCAGCATAATCACCTACGTACATTGTGGGGCTTGGTTACATGTAGAATTGGGTAGTATTTCTTACTAAAAAAAACATTACTAGTTAATACTGGGATCCTACTGTCATGTTCATTGTATTTTGCAATTTACATTTCCCAAAGCGCCAAGTGTTTCTTTTCAGTATTTTATTCATCTATTTATTTTTTTTATTGGGGTTTAGAGCCGCTTTCAAGATTCTTTAACTTATATCACAGCTTGTCAGTTTAGGGCAGGAGGAAACCCGCAACATCCGTAGCGCTGAATGTTGCGGTAAACCTGCATTGCCACAGTACAGACAGCGCATCCTATCAATATCGCGTCAGAAACGTAACTTTCGCGAACATTAATGCCGGGCTCCCGGGGGTGGGATTTGAACCTGGAACATTTGGCTCCGAAGTCCAACATTCTACCATTGCGCTACCACCCACCCTTGTTTTCAGTACAATTAGAAATGAAGGCTGTCAATAAATGATGAGGTAAAGAGTGATATCCAGCTCACTACAATTAGTCAGACTTTGATGTCTGGAATTTGACCCCAGAGTCACCCTAACCTCCCTGCAATAAATAGTATGGTATTCACCAGCAGGGAGATAGTATGGTATTCACCAACAAGGAAATACTATGGTATTCACCGGCAGGGATATAGTATGGTATTCATTAGGACAAGAGTCACCATTTAACATGCATGAACTATAAACTAGAGACATCATGACAACCAGCACATGATTGTGAACAGTCTGCAGTAATTAACATGTTGGAAAGCAAAATTCATTGACATATTTAAGATATAAAACCAAAATATTTTAAACAAAATTTATGCATTTAATACATTTATTTTTTAAAAATAGAACATATAAAATAAAACAAAAAACAGGTGAAGTTTTGTACATTGTTAAATAATCAAACATACTACTTGCTCTTAATGCATAAAAATAACACTATTAACTTTGAGAACTAGCTTTTAAACATGAGACATGATAATTATCCTTTGCACATATGACCTTATTAACGACCTTACCAGGTTACATTGAACAGGTAAAATTGAGCCAGCTGACAGGTAAGGTCACTCATACCTGTACATTCACATTTATGTAGCAGGTGCCCTAGGTAACACTACTAGTGTCCACAGGTGTCATTGATTTATACCGACACTTGCTGTCGTACATTAGTGTCGGTGAGTACCTCTTACAGCTGATCAAAGAGCCACTCCAGACTAAATCAGACGAAATCTACTTGTCACAAGATATGAACATGTGACAGTATGTGTATATTACATAGTTCCCACAGTAATGCCATGTGTAATTTATATTCATATATTTGCTCTTCATATGCCTCAAAGATTAACAACAGGTATCTTCTCTCCCCTTTGACAGACAATTGAACATTCTACTTAAAAAGATTAAGAGAAACTTTGGCTCTTCATAATAGTGTTAATAACCTGAGAAAATACCAGTAATTAATGAATGTTAACATCAAGCCAGCATTCTTCAGAATGAATCTGTTAACATCAAGCCAGCATTCTTCAGAATGAATCTGTTAACATCAAGCCAGCATTCTTCAGAATGAATCTGATAATGTCAAATGGTGCATTCTTTAATATTGTACTTTTAATTATGTTTATTATACCAGACATGATGCCTCTGAAGGCTGGCTTGTGCTAACTTAGTTAACATTTAGTTAGTGTAAAGTGTGCTCCTATGGCAAATCCTATTCCTCCGAGACATTACTCCTGTAGCTAAAGGTTGCGACTCAAAAGGTCATAATTGGCTAGAAGCATTCTCCGAGGTCACATTCATCGCCTTCTAAAGCATTGCAATAACATCGGACTTCAATATGATTAATTCTTTTTAAATCAAGTTTTGTAGATGCCCTGGGTTTAATTACCATGATTTATTAATAATAACACCCCTAAAATTGGTTATTTTATTTTGGCTATGATAAGGGCAACATGAAGTCATGGTGACCTTGACATCAGATGGAAATGGAAATTTGATGTGTGGAAGAAAACTAATACACTGTTACCGATACTTTATCTGGTAACAAAGAAAAACAGCTACCTCAGTTCATTTAATTAGCAGTGACAATATATTTTATTTTTTTTTAAATTTAAAAAAGAAGATATTGTTCTCATTCCACCACATTAGGAAGTGAAGCCGATATGCTAATTACATTTCAATTAAATAATTGTAATGCCCAATATTCATCATGGAAATTATGCATTTATAAATTTCATTATTAAATTAGCATGATTACGGCATAGGAAGCAAGCCAATTTTGGATACATTTCAAAGAACGGGCCTCTACCAGAGTTCCACTTCAGCCAAGTTAATAATCAATAGCCATCATGTGAGCAATGAGTAGAAGAAGCCCTGTCTCAAGGCAATTGTTGTTAGCTTGGAATCACGGTCAGTACGGGATATCAACTTTTTTAACGTTCCTGAAATTGATCGGGGTAATTTCTGCTTCCTATTACACGCACATAATGGCAGGCACTAATATCACGATCCTTTGGATGAGCGGACATTGAGTATGTTTTAATTAAAATTTATAACCAGATATTTTTCTCATTTGAACACTCAAACGTCCTCAGATAGGAGACAGCTATGGAAGCGCTATAGAATAGTGGTAGCGTTTATTCCATGCAGTCAGTCGATCATTGAGCTTCCATTGAGATCAGTATCACGTCAGTCTTCTCCAGTGAGTGTCCTATCTTTCTGAATGTCAAGAGGAATACACACAAAAAAACATCAAATTTCTAAACTGATTGAAAAATTTCTTATCAAAGAAGACCATGTTTGAAACAAGCCAATCATCACAGAAGTCTCAAAAGTCAAACTGGGAAACATCACCATTCTATGCTCAGGGAACAACAAAAAAAATAACTTCCTAGGTTCACAGACATCAATAGCTACTTGATCTGGGTTAGATTTTTTTAAAAGTCATGTTGACTCCTGTACCTAAATTGCTTTCTTGTCAGAAATCTACGCAACTTTTTAATGGAGATTTGTTCCTGTGCTGCTGAGCAATTGTTGCAAGAAATGTTGCCGAGAGCAAAGCCTGGAGAGAAAGCTGGGCCTGGGAAGATCCTGGCAACGGACCCATTACGTCTATCCGGGATATCCGGAACTGACACAGGACAGTTCCCGGGATGAGATCTCCTGCTATGAAAACACCAGTTCTTCCCATGGAAGGGTATTGATTCTGCTGGCGACCATGCTATTCTCTCCCTGGTCAGACACCAGCAATGCTGCTGTCTTCTCACAAGTGTTGGCTCACATGCTGCAGATATTTCTATCTGTCTTGATGCCTGATAAACACCAGCTGTTTTCTATACAGGCATTTCAACAAAACTACCAAAAGAAACATGTGGGATAAATCTACTAGCTTATATTACAACTAAAATGGAACAGCCAATGTATAAAACAATAGCAGTAGCATTCCATTAATAGATTACGTTCTTAGGAAATCATAATATGATGGATTGATATTACATTTTAAGCAATAAAAACCCAAAGCCAGAGCAGTTCCATTAATATCTCATTGGTAATTTTTATCTTGAGGTCTTCAACAGATTATATCTTAATATGTGGACAAACGTATTGGAACAAGTCATGCTGCCGAACAAAACATCACAAAATTCAGCACAATTGGTTATACCTCAAACACAAACTGGGTTAGCAATTACTGATATCCTAGCCTCTAATTATTATCCAATCATTCTTCCATGTCTGTTTCAATGGTTAAATTCCTGCCAGATGATCATATCAGAGCATGACTAAGAATTGCACACTGTGGAACACCATGCAGACCACCTAGACCAGTGTGTCAGCCAGAACACCATCAATGCCAGAACACCATCAATGCCAGACACTTGTGAAGACAGGAGACACCTTCACAAAGGTGCTGTAGGCAAATGTAGTACTTGCAGCAATTAAAACATTCTGTGCAGCTTCATCTTCTCTCGGTGTAATTCCAATGTCAATGAACTTACTGTTACTTTGTGAAATGGCTCCCAGATGCGGTCTACTGAAATCTTTAATGGCTCCATAGACTTAAGTGATTCCATGCCAGAGATTAAAACATCTGGAATGTGGCAAAGTTGTTGTGCCGCATACAACAATGAAGAGAGCCCGTCTGAGTGGACATTGTTCTGAGATTGAGATTACTCAGGACTGTGGTGAAATGGTGCAAGTATTGACAAAAAAACGTAAACGCAATTGTCATTACGGACTCATCCTAGACCACCAAGCTCAACACTAGCAGCAGGTCTTAGGCTACGGTTAATTTGTACAAGCGTACATGAAGTCTCATCAGATGGGCCATACTGCATCTGTTGTCACGCATGCAGCTGTATCGGCCAACTTGAGCCCTCAATCGCACAGATGTTCCCCATGTGTTGGTACAAACACATGCCCTGTGTTAAACTGCAGCAATCGAAAATATGATTCATCAACAATTACAGTCAGCTTTGAAGTTATTGCGGGTGACCAGTATCAATCATGAATACCATGCCAGCTTAGCATTCCAGTGTTGAGTCTGTTTGCTTTTGGATATAATTGCACAATTTTGAAATGAGGAATTCCTTTGGAATGTTCAGGACTGTTTGGATCCTGTTTATTAAATGCAAAAAGAAATACACCATGAACTGTTGACAATTGAAGTCAATAATTTATAAATGATCCAAACATTTGGTGAATATCTACACGTTCAGAATGCATACAGATATTCACCAAAAATTCACATCAAGTTTCAGTTTTGGATGAATAATATATTTACAAATTACAACATCCATCTACATGAGATCTAACCGTCATGAAAATAATCAATAAAAGCATCTCCCTCCAAATACACAAAATCTCTGTGACATGTTTTCCATATTCATCAAGTCAATAAACTCTGGCTGGCAGCGAGCACAACTTTTGATGGACCAGAAACATTTCGTGGAAGGGGAAATTGCTTGCACACAGCAAACACTCCAGATGTGGTCGGCGATGACCTATGCACACGATGCATATACGCTTCCGCTGCGGGGGCTATTTATAAGTGCACCACGATGTATGCACAAGGTGCACGACGCCAAGCTTTTGTTTGCAGAAATATCTGCAATACCCTGTTGCATAAAAACAAAGGGACCACATTCCTCATACATCTGTCGAACAAAGTGTGCAAGTCAGACATGTATGTCTGGGAACCTGATGTAGTATCTATGTACAGCAGCTGGCATCAGACAGACAGACAGAGTGCACATAGACATGACAAATATCACTTTTACATGCAGCAATGTGCTCGTACATGCCTGAGATGTAACAGTGTAACAGTGTAACAGTGATCACATCAAGTGCTACCATATAATAACTGCCTTAGTTATGATATATATATATGTTATTTAAGTACATTATTAGAAAATTGTCTTATGAATTACTGTCAAGTACTATATGTATTCAACATAATGTCCTAATGCTAACTGCCAGTGACATAGGAATGTGATGAGTGAGTGAGCGATTATGGAGTTTCACGTCGCTGCGGGAATCTTTCACCCATTTGCGACGATTAAATAATGGGATGAGCAAACCAACATTTCACTAATCATGGAATAGGTAATATTAACATTATATATAGGCATGAAAATACCTGAAAAATAAATACTTAAACATTTTCTCAAACAGTAGTCAGTCCTATCGCTGTACTATACACCAGGGTATCATTTCACGAAGCTCTCGTATCCACTATTAGACCATAAATCTCTCATAAGTGCACGATGCTCAAGTATAAGAGATCCCTCCCTATAACAGCGCTATGGTATGGTAGTAGATAATAGAACTTCATGAAACCGATATGCAGATATCCCCATCAATGTCATGCTGAATCGCAGGATACATAATCTCGTGTTTATCCGAGATATACTAGCGTGTTTATCCGAGATATACTAGCGTTTCTAGCTGGATGACCTTGACCCAACTCACCCCTGGAACTGGTGGCCATGTCTGCCACCTTCTGGAAGGCATCTAGGAAGGCACTGATGGCCAACAGGGTGGACCTGAAAAACAAGGGTCAAAGTTTACTATAAAAAACAGCCTGTAAATCTTACACCAGGTAAACAGACTTCCCAGAGGTGGTGACAAACTCAGCAGGGCATTGACATGGAGTTTGCTTAAATGTATTTTGGGACGGACATAAACATTGGCTAGACCGGCTCCGATCTTTTGAAATATGAATAATATTCTTTTTGTAATTCCTGTAGCAATGCAGAGGTTCTTTGCCTGCCATTTTCAACAATAGTAGTACATGTAATCACTGCAGGCATGGCAGCAGGCAATTGTGATTTCAGTGGGAAAACAGGCCCGAGATCTGCCATGACCAGGGAAAATAAATCAACCCCTGGACAAAATAATCAGCGGATCTGCAGAAAATTGCCAGTCCTGTGCTGGGCAGAATGTATGCAAAACAAACATATTACTGTCAATTACCAAAGATTACATTGAAAATGTGTGGTATACAGACAGACACTTTCCAACATTGAAAATATGCTTTTAAAAACATGGAAATACTACCATAAAACAAAACAAATTCCTGTATAATCTAACACTGGTATTCTGCCTAGTTAGATAACTCCTCTATATGGCATATCATGTTGACCCCAGCTCAAAAAGTGTTAACATGCTAGCCGGAACTTCCATTGATTACATATTTTGACATTCACTGTCTAGACTGTCATGAAAAGCCACAGCACTGCCGGAACTAACAGCTACAAGCTGGAATCAGATAAAACCAGACCCACACCAATCAGCAATATCTCTGTGATGCTGTGTCTGTTAAAATTGCACAAGGATTTCCAGATGGTTGCAACAGAGACATTCTTTCCCCATCCATTCCTGCTTCCTCAGGTAACTCATTGGTAACGTAATATTCCTGGGAACCTGTCTCCCCCCTCCCTCCCCGTACCTCACCCCTCCCTCATGTCCCTCTAGACTGACTCATCATCTACTTAGACAGACAAACAAGCACATGTCCACCCCGGAAACAGTTGTACATCTCGCACAGATGGCGAGTCGTCCCTGTTGTAGATCTGGTACTAGATGGAAAATGGTCATGTATTGTCATATCGCAGTCGCATGTTTGAAATCCAACTGAATTTCATGGTTTCGGGAGTTGATGAAGGCATGATAGTCAAAGGAACATTGTATATTTTATGATATAATGGACGAACAATGAGTTACATACTGCCTAGATATATGACTGAAATGTTAACTGTCAACATATCAACGGGCAATTTTTAAGAGAAAAAATGAGGTCATGTTTGGTTTTTAAAATTGACTTTCAAGATGCTTTCACTTGTATCACGACTTGTCAGTTTAGGGCAGGAGGAAACCCACAACATTCATAGTGCTGAATGTTGCAGTAAACCTGCGCGCACCGGCTGGTACTGACAAGACCCAGGATGATAACTGCATTTCCACTCTACAGACATCGCCTCCTATCAATATCCCGTCAGAAAGGTAACTTTCGCGATCATTGATGCCGGGCCCCCGGGGTAATATTCATGGTGAATTGGTTCATGGTTTATGCCTTTCCTCAATACCTGGCATGGAAGCATCTTAATAGAATACGTAGTGTAATACTAATAGACATTCTACCACTTGATGGAGTTGTTTATTTCCTTCCAGGAAAAGTAGCAACAAAATAATGTTTAATGCCTTGAAGCAGTCTTCAAATCAACTTATTTGTTATTGCTCGTCAAATTTCAAACGGCAATCTGAGAAATCTACGATTCTAAACTTCGGAAACGAGTAAAACCGTAATGACAATGGCACCATTGGCATTCTACGTGAATGCAGTGCACTGTCTGAGTGTCTTTCACTTTTAGCTGTACGAAAACTCACTAGACTCATTCTGACATGGATCAACGAAAACGGCATCAAACGAAAGTCTATTTCCTTTACAGTCTGGGGTCACACCTCCCCGAATTCAGTCAGTAAGGAAAGACTGTACGAGCCTGTATAAAGGCTGGATGACTCACGCTATAATATAATCATAGGTCCCTAGATATGCTCTGAACCGATGGTAGTAAGTAGTGTGCACTGTACACAAGGTACAACAACAGCCAGCCACTTGGATGCTTTCATCCGGTACAAACTTTGACTAGTTTCACAGCACTTCGAGATCAATAGAAAATGTTGGGCTCATAGGATTATGCTTTTCTTACATAAACAATATTTGTATTGGTCGACGTTGACAAACAGCAGGAAGATCGCTGTGGTAGCTTATCGGAGAAAATGTATGAATATTGTGTTGAACCATGTCGTAGCTTAAGAAGGTGTTTTGAGTAAGAAATCCCGAATGCTAGCTGTTGATATCCAGAAGTGTTAGTGATTTATTGTTTTACGTCTCAGTGGGAATCGTTCACCCATACGTGACGATGTTGACATCCAGAAAAGTTAGCAATTGTCAGAAGAACAGCGAGGATCATTTGTTATTGATATTTTAATGGGATGAATCAAAGTTAAACTGTCAATACTTACTTTAAGGAAGAATGCATCTTTGTGGCCTTGTAGGTAAAATCCTCCCATATTGGTGAACTCGTCTGAAAATAAAAAATAAAAGAATTAAAATATTGCATATCAAAAATAAAGGAATAAAAATATTGCACAATAAATATAATACTAATCAATATTCAAAACAAACTTGTCATTTTACATCTAGAGTTAACTTTCTTTTTTGTGTCTTTACCACTGATAAGTGGGCTAGACATTATTCTAGCGAGTTTTGAATATAGATATTGAAAACCTCACAATATTATATGTCTTGTCAAATAATGGAGAGAATAATATGACAATCTGCATACAATCTTGTCAAGAGTAATCTAGACATAAGCACATGTACAGTAATACCCATCAAGGACCAAGTGACAGGCAGATATAAGTCACTGTACTAACATGCAATGCCACCATAACATGTTTTACCCCAATTCATAATAGTCTTATATAGTCTACCTAATTCAGATCACAATATTTTGACAAAACATGACAGAGTTACCATTCTTTCTCAAGTTTAATTTTACAAGCATATCATCATGATCACATTGTGTAATCTTAAAAACCAGTGTCATGTGACATCAGTTCTTTGCGCAGTTTCTTCTTTTTATGAATGCATAAAATTATTGCTGAATAGCAGATTGTGCCTGGCATATCACATGACTCGATTATATCACATCAAGCTCAAGGAAAATAACACGCAGAAACTGGAATAATGCATGTATAATGAGGGTCAAATCACTGTTTGTTAGTGGGAATAACGTGGACATCTGTACATACATCAATCATTTCACAATTGAAATATAGATTGGATTTCTAGCTGTAATGTGACATACGTCATCTGTACATACTCTGTATTTAGGATATATTTTACTTTTTAATATCTTGATCTATTGTATTAACTGACATTATTATATACAGTTATTGTAAAAGGTGACTTATGTTTATATACACAATTCATTACTATGAGAATGACTGATAATTCCATTGCCAGCACACAAGTGACAAACCACTGGTTCAGTCAATATTTGTAATACATGGACCACAACGTAAACATGATCCTGCTTAAGATATTCATATTTTAATGATATTCATATTCTACTGCAGGGATGAAACTTTAACTTTAAACATTTCTAAAAGCCCATAGCATACCTTTAACATTAGAAGAAATAGATTGGGCCCGCCAGGTGAGTGGGAACGTCTACTGATATAACTTTTGCACTGTATTTGCATATATAACCTGGAGGATTATATACATACATACACACACACACACACACACACCATGACATATATTCTAAGTCTGAATACAAGCCAATAATACTGATACTAAGTGTCTACCATAAATAGTTAGTCCAGATAGGAAAATATATGCCTACAGGCAATACATTCATTAGAATAGTTGACTTGTACTGAATGATAGCAGTTGACTTATATAGAACCATTACAGTTGACTCTTAAAATTGTCCCCAACAGAAAAACATGCAATGACAATGTTAGCTAGCCTTTAACCCTCTCCCTGCTGGAGGCAACCGGATATACCCTAAAGAGTACTGCTTGTATCTAATTCAGCAGTATGAGAGTTAAACAATACTTTGTAACATGTGTAACCAACTATGTCTGACAAATCAGATCTATTGTCTGACAAATCCAAGAGAAATTTGCTCAACTCTGGAGAGGAAGTTCTTGAAGAGGCCAGAAACCTTGTTTACAAAGATACAACATGTACCTGTGTACTATTACTACTAAGCTAAACCCTCTAGGATGTGAGAGGTATACTCTGACATAACAACCTAGCCATTGTAACAGAAAGTGTTAACACGATTACCAAAGTCACAATGTAAGTGGTTAACAACAGGCAGAGGGAGACTTGAACAAATATGGCTGACAGCCCTCTTATATGCTACTTGTCAGAACTCACTGAAGCAAACCGTTGTCATCTATTGTCAGCTTGATCCATTTTGTTAGAGATGTAATATGACATAAGGTATATTTGGGGCCTCAGAAGCATGTGTGTATTTTCCTACATCCTTGGTTCTCTGCAGACACATCAGGGGGTGTGCGTTCAATGGAGAATACATACAATACACTACAATGCAATACTTTTCTATACATTTAGTAGTTCGATGAACGGGTTAGTAGGAAAATAGCAGGAAATCGGTTTGCGCATGCGTCCAGTCCATTCGCTTCATGCTTTGGGTTTT
>JAUTBT010029815.1:0-19083 GCA_032361225.1 Lepetodrilus schrolli
CTGCAACATTCAGCGCTACGGATGTTGTGGGTTTCCTCCTGCCCTAAAACTGACAAGTCGTGATATAAGTGAAAGAATCTTGAAAGCGACTTAAAACCACAATAAAAAATATATATATATATAAAAAAATCAGTAGGGAACCTATGATATTTTGCACTGCTTCAATGATGTTGTTGCAATCTGTTTATTAAAGATGTATGTTACAGTAAGCCCTACAAGCCAGGCTGATACAGATAGATCAACCATACATTTTCACCTAAATCTTTTTCAGATAGGAAAATTTTCTTTAGTGAAAAGATACTTATACTAGGCAAGATTTGAACTCCAACCTTCAGCTTCATCCCAGCACACTACCACAGAGCCATGCTGGGCCCTGACATGATTATTTATACAGTATGCTGAATGTTTTCAGATAAAAGTGATCAATTCTCTGTTGATGGACTGCAGTTTTCATTCACAAGCAACATCAACAAACTACCTAAAGCAGAAAACGATCATTCTCTAGGTAAGATAATTTCCTAACGTTATTTTGCAAGGGAATATTTCCTATATTAATTAGTGTCCATAGCATTGCTTTGTTGCACATGTTGAATTGAATGCTGAAAATAATACCCCAAATCGCTATAATATTGTTTTATATGATAGTTGTTATTTATTTTAATTATTTTTCTCATTTTTTTTTCATTTGGAGCTAGTGAGCTAGGTTTGAAATGATTTTTTTTTGCATAAGAAGCTTCATAGCTATGTCAAATAATTTTAGATTTGGAATTATTAATCCTTGAATTTTTCTTTCTTGCAGAAGAGCTGCTGATAGATTTTTTCTCATTCTACAGCAGCTTTAACTTCAAGACACATGGCATTTCCCTGGTGGAAGGTGGACATTTCATGAAGCCAGACTTGTCCCCAATGTACATTGAGAACCCATTTAACATTGCTTCCAATGTGTGCAAAAATGTGTCCAAGTCTGAGATGGAAAGATTCAAATTAGAAATTGACAATGCTCTTTGGGCGCTGAACTCCAATAACTCGTCAAAGTCTGATGGAAACTGGGGAATATTAGGGTTGTTTAATGGAACTCTTGATGGCATTTCTAGAGTCAAAGTATCAGAACTTTATGAAACAGAGCTGGCATAGTGAAACACCAAAAGTTGGAAAGATTTGTTTTCCAGTGGCATTGGCATAACAGCTGTGAACCAAACGGTGTCTTCTGGGGAGGAAAAAAACCAAATAATAATAATAATGCAGGAAGTGTGAGAGTTATCTTTCCCTTGCGCCATTGCCTATACATTAATAGCAGACTTGTGTTCATAAAATGATATTGTTTTTATCTGTTCCTTGATGGCATGGATTATGTTAAAGTCAAGGATGCAAGTATAAATCAAAAGACTGCAACTAGAGTTAATATGTGGATGTGAATGATCTCTTAACAGACTGAGATCAGCAAACCAGTATGGACATTTTAGCACATCTTCACACACTTGCACACTGAACCTGGCTAAACTGCCAGTACACATGTATATTAATATATGGAAAGTGAATCCTGTTGATTTTGAAATGTTAACTAAGCAGAGTACTAACATTGGTTAATTAACCCTCTACATGCTGAAGACAACCATAGATGCCATAAATTGTTGCACCTAATCCAGCAGGGAGAGAGTTAAAATGTTTGATATATGAATAAACTTTAGTGGTTATTTAAGAATTATTTAATGTTATTACATGACATTTAATGTTTTCAATAGGTTAGTGATGGACATGTCAGTATTAATACTGTGATAAATTGACTGGAACGTCAAGAATGTTCATGATTCTATCCAATTGTTTTGCTATTTGTGTTTATTAATTATTTTAATTGGCTGTCAAATGTAAAACCCAGTTGCTTATTATTTTGTTTATTATAGCGAAGCACTCGTATAATCTTCAATACCTGGCCAGGCTACTGTATAGTTGATTATACGGCACATTATAAATTATTAACCCGTTGATATGGGTTTTAAAAAAAAGATACATGTAGCAGTGACAGGTTCAACAACTATCTGACCTATCTGTCATGTATTATTGCACATGGATACTGTATTTGTTATGTTTGGTGAGTCTGTAATCCTGTATATGTCTGATGTACGATTATTCCAGAGTTTTGTCTTAATAATATGAAGATAAAGACCAGCCCTGGTCGTAGAAAGGCCATGGAAGGGAAAGAATATGCAGGTAGACGAGGCATGGCAAGGAAAGAATGTATGAAGGCCATGGCAAGGAAAGAACAAACAGGTAGACAAGGCATAGAAAATAATGAACATACAGGTAGACAAGGCATAGCAAGGAAAGAACATACATGTATGAAGGCCATGGCAAAGAAACGTACAGGTAGACAAGGCATGGCAAGGAAAGAACATACATGTAGACAAGGCATGGCAAGAAGACCGACAATCAAGAA
This sequence comes from Lepetodrilus schrolli, assembly GCA_032361225.1. Classification (NCBI taxonomy): domain Eukaryota; kingdom Metazoa; phylum Mollusca; class Gastropoda; order Lepetellida; family Lepetodrilidae; genus Lepetodrilus; species Lepetodrilus schrolli. The sequence goes on from JAUTBT010029815.1 coordinate 2,435, forward strand.
AGTGACCAGTACATTACAAGTACAGAAAAGAATGTTTGACGTGATGACTGTAAGCAAGTATTTCACATCGCTGTTTTGTTTCATAGCATTTCTATTTATCATTCCCAATATGTAGTCCTTGTCAAAGACGTTTCGTGGGATTATTTTTTTCGATTTTAAAATGATTTTTTTTTATTGTACCATTTTTTTCTCTAAATGGCAAAATGTGATGTCTTTGACAAGGACTAGCCCACTATTGTTATACTTGCGCTCCTGGATACATTATGATTTAAATATCATTCTGCGGAAACAATGATTACTTCAACAGGATAAAGGTAACAGATGCGAGATAGTTGTGTTCCTGAATATAAAAATGCTAATTTCTTTACATTATTAACATCTCAAGTTTTACGATCAGTTACGTGTTGAAATAAGTATATTTTACTTCCCGGATGTAGTTATCGCGCTTGTTTGTAGTAATCTGCTTATTTAGTCCTGAGAGAACAATCGCAAGTTTGACCACGATAGTTTGGCACCGTTTCATAGTTGTCACAGTGCGTGTTTATTGAAATTAGAGAAATGCTAACGAGGTCGTATATTTTAAGACGTATAACTGGATGACGGCTATGTCCGATGTTCATGTGGAATCCATATCTATTTTTTTTTTATGTCGTCTGGATAAAAGGAAGAGTAGGATGATAAAAAAAAATCGAGTTTTTTTATCAATTGCTGCGTGCATAATAATAATTCCCATTTTCAATTTCTTCTGTACAAGATGGCCCCCTACGCCCAATAACACGCTTGAGTGCCTCTACAGAATAATGAATTTAGATGATTGTGGCAAATCAGCGAAGGGAGGACGGCTGCTCGAGTGCAGTATCGTTTTGATTAGTTTTCGCCTTGGTAGATAGGGTAATTACGATCAGGGTTCGTTTTAAGCGAATAGCACTTTCCGATGCTCGCTGCTGGTAATTTACACCGACATTATATCCCATCTCGACCGTAACGATAAGCCATTGTGTGCTAACCGCTACAAGTGCTCTGAAAAGTCCGCATTTCAAAGCCAATTTCGATTTCCATACACAGTTGGCACAAGAGTAGATTGGAGGCGTTGAATGTGATGACTGCAGGGATAAGCGGCCGCCATCTTGGCGTTGAAGGTGCTAAGAAGCAAATGAGGCATTGAATTAGTCTTTTCCTCAGTGGTATCCGCGTTTTGTTGTCAAAATATGTCGCTAGAATGTTGTAATAATGTATTATATGTTGTTCCTCGTCATTTGTTTTCAAAGTAGTAGAGCTAAGCGTTTAATATTTATACGGAAATATATATATTTTTTAGAAAAAACATCATTTTGATTTGTGTCTTAGGCCTATATCAAATGTTAGAACCGCAGGCGCCTGTCACAAATATTTGATACCTCTGTAATAACATACACATGCTATTACGAGGGTATCTAATATTTGTGACAGGAACCTGTGCTAGAACCATATCAGATTCGCTCAGGAATACGCGTGCTTCGGAATGACCCACACTATCGCTGTTAAATACTCAATAACAAATATGAAACGGTATACCGGGGTATTAATACTTGGTCATCGATGTTTTTTTCAAAGTTGCCGGACTAAATAATATTACCATAAATAATGTTTATTTTTGTTTTTCACATCCATACACCTGTTAATCTGAGCACTAGCTATACTTGGCACTAGCTGTACTTGGCACTAGCTATACTTGGCAGTAGCTGTACTTGGCACTAGCTATACTTGGCACTAGCTGTACTTGGCACTATCTGTACTTGGCACTAGCTATACTTGGCACTAGCTGTACTTGGCACTAGCTATACTTGGCACTAGCTGTACTTGGCACAATCTGTACTTGGCACTAGCTATACTTGGCACTATCTGCACTTGGCACTAGCTGTACTTGGCACTAGCTATACTTGGCACTAGCTGTTCTTGACACTAGCTGTACTTGGCACTAGCTGTACTTGGCACTAACTATACTTGGCACCATCATGTTATTTATTGTTTTTATATAATAACTGAGGTAATAATATGTATAACCGTAAGACTATTGAACCATATTTATTATTCGACCAACTGGGAATTCGACCAAATGGGAGTAAGCCATACAAACTATCCTCGAATCGTCCTGGTTAAAAGTTATAATGGTCTTAGTTGTCTGTTTGGAAACTTATCAGAACGGTTATAAATGGTGTCCCAATTATATCTTGATGTTGAGGAGAAGCTAGGAGGAAAACAAACCAAAAAATGAAAGAGTATTCTTAAATCGAGAAAAGAAAAACAAACATGCAAATTGCTTCTTTTTATTCATTTGTGAAAATGCTTTACAGTGCTATATATATATATATTTATATTTAAAAAAAAAAAAAATTAAATTTATTTTATTCAGATCCCCAGGTAATATATATAAATAAATCAGACAATGCTTTGATGGTTTGTGCGTTCCGTTTATCATCAAAGGAACACTCACAAAGATAAGCTGCATGACGGAGCTAGTGGCAGGTCGTTGCTATATGCCATGTGTTCTGTTTAGTTAGACGACGTCGGTTGTATACCAGTTCAGGTTTCAACAAACGCATACTAACACTTGTTATATGAGCGAGCTTAACGAGGGCAGAAGATGGTATATAATAGTTAAAGCTAACGTAAATGAAAATGACATTGCCGGTGAAAATATTGTGTTTTCTCTCGTATCAGTAACGGTTGTTGTATTTTGGTCTAGTCATTTTACTTTTAAAACTGTTGAATAGAATGAAACGTGCATGCAGCTAACCGCGTTTTTCAATTAGAATTATCAATCTGTCAAATATTTGACGGAAAATATTATTTTGGCCGGATCAAACGTTATGGTACTGCCGCGCGTAGTTCATTGCAATATTTTCTCACATCAATTAATCCCGCTCGCAGTAATTGAATTCACCATGTCCGTGGCTGTTCATGTTGTCATAATATTTTTATTTCAATTCCGAGCCGTGGAGATCTGCGTCTCATTACACTGGGCGAGTTTGTGTCGATTACTTGCTGACCAGGCTTTAACCGATACCGACTTTATCAATTATTCCAAATTATTTGACACGACTCTGAAAGGAACGAGATTGCGGACCTTTGCTCATTTCATGTTTCGATTGCTCCAACCCAGTGTCCTATCTTGATCAAATAGAAATTGACAAGTGCCAGTTCCATTCAGTTTTCATCTGACGCACAGTGCTATATGTTGTGGAACCGAGCATTCGGGTCACTATAAAGACTTAATGCATTTGACATTAACGACTGATCAAAATGATCTCCCGGAAAAGTGTCCTTAGCTTTCATTGCCTCCGTCAGAAGCGAGTGAAATGTTCCCAACTTCTTAGGTCAATTTGCTAAATCTCTTTGTCAGTTCTAGTTTGCCAAAAGCGTGTTAATTAAGTGGATAAATCATTGCCACGCCCTCTGTCGCCAACTTGGCAAATTCTCTGATGGAACAGAAAACACCACTTTTCTGATTGAAGACTTCTTGGGAACTGTAGTTCCTGAACTTTCGTTTTAACCAAATCTCTGATTGTCTCCCTTCGTCATTTGGCGATAGGTTTCTCAACTGATGAGAGCACGCGAATACATATAACATATTTACTACGAAGGTATGTATAGGATATCAAGAGTTGTTTGATATTATTAGGCTTTGGATAATAATAATTATTATTATAAACAGGCCGATATATAGGCCCTAATAATGACAATATAGTATTCATCGGTAGTATAAATAAGTCGTGGTTATTTGATGATGTTAATATCCAGCTTACACTGGAAAACATTTAACAATACATTTTAGGAAGTGATTGTGCTTGTACCATTATTGCAGACCTTGTATTAATCTAACACTCGAGAATATGATTAATTGTAATATAAAACAAACCAAGCAAGCTTATAGCATAACGTCGTGAATATAGTTCTTGAATGTACAGTAGAAAGGGACCATGTTCATTACATGATCAGGTTTTAGTCACAAAACCCTCGGACCATTGGTTAGTTTCCAACGAACCTTATTCAGGCTGTTTTCTTCCTTTCCATTATCACCGAGACTTCAGAAGGGGGCGTAACTTATGTCGGTCTCACTGTTAATGGATCCTTTACGCAGGCTTTCTAGCCGCTCTCAATTAGAATCGTTTCTTCTGAAATAGATCACTTTAATCGAAGAAGCAAATATTGTGTCTGACTTTTTATTACATTTGCAAGCGGGCTGCATTCAATCCGGAGTAGTTAGTAACATCGACACGTTAAGATCTCGTTTTGTCACCCGATGTCTGCACTGGGGGAACTGAGAAAGAAGCATGAAGGCAGACTTGAGTAATGATGACAATTGAGCCTCCGATTTTAGAACCAGTTCCGTCGAGAAGACCCTTCAGCTTCAGTGTTGCGCCATCGATACTCGGACCAGTAGCTGGTTGCTCGGCTGAAAGCATTTACCATGATATAAACAGACAGACAGAAAACGGTTATTAGCATAAGTCATTACAATGGCCTCTGTCCATACATATTATAGATCAGGCTAAGTATACGCTGGAATGCTTTGTAGATATATCTAGCTAATCGTTTTATACAGTTATATTTCTTAGTAGACATCAAGGAAATAAATGTATAGACATGGATGTTTAGAGTAATATTTAGAAAGATACTTTATCCTTGGAGCTGAATAAAATTGACAAATTGGCATAAATTGGTACTCGAGCTATCAATATTCATTTGGGATAGTCGTTGAAGTCGGTATCTAATGCTAACAGTTTCCTGCGACATAGTCGGTATCTAATGCTAACAGTTTCCTGCGACATAAACGCACAAGCACACACACACACAAGTAAACGCTTTTATTCTATTTTTCCATATTGTACATATATGTATGTTATAATTTACATGTTACACACCAGTAAATATATTCACATAATATTGTACTGATTATAGCAGTAGTATACTATTATGAGATTAGAGATTAGTTATTTTTTCTAATTTGATGTTTGTATAAATATATATTATTGTCATTTGCCCTGCACATATACCTCACATGTAAATCGCCAACTTTGTTAATTTATATATAATATAATTATTATATATAATATATTAATTATTTACTCTGTATTATCTTAGGGAACGGATCTCAATCCAATCCCATGACATTTTGGTAAATAAATATGTTTATATACACACAAAAAACACCATACATACATACAACCATACAGCCATACATACATACATACATACATACATCTATATAAGTAAAACTTACTGTTTTATTCTGTTGTCTTTAGAAAATTGCATGCGCGCTCCTTTTCAATATCCTTATAATATGAGAATACCCGTTATAGACGCCCAGATAGAAAGAAAAAAAATGTTTACTGACGGAAGATCGTGATTGGTAATTGTACATTTCTAAAGGGGTCTACTATAGCTATGGCTTCAAGAGTATGTAATTGTAATTTATCTAAGTGTTAATTGAAAAGTACTCCATTACCGACTGTCTGACGATCATACCCAAGAAGCGATCAAACGGCCATCAAGGTTCATCCAAATATCTCGCCTTACCGAATCAATGCCCCTGTATTCCAGAGTCATTTCCTTGTCGTCTGCTCAAGTGTAATTGGCGCGCGCGACAATTATGGCGGCCACGTTGCATGGCGTCTGATTTACGTACGCGGCACGTTTGATGTTAGACCGGTAATTAGCTAATCCGTGTTTACGTCGAGAGGAGCACGCCACTGAACGAAGGCTAAAATCTTGTTGTCGTACAAAAGCGTGATCGCGGCAACCTATCAGGGATTCGGCGGCCATCTTGGAAATAGTCCCAGTTGTGTGAAAAGCCTATCGTGGGGGACTGGCTCCGCCCCATCCCTCTCGTTCCTGCCGCTCATTATACTCCCTGGTCCCCCTTTTCTTTCAAGTCAATGGTAAGGAGACATCAAGTCTTCCATCGCGATCTTTCCCCACCCTTCAAACTCCCTCGCGAAATTCTATCCCTGTCGCGTGTCTAAAGTGATTTGCCAAGAAGACTGATTTTCGTCTCACTCTCACCTGCCTACTAATCCTGATGACAAATATCCCACAAAAGCACGAAAATTAGATTCAAAGTGACCGCATCATTAGGATAATGTCCATTAGTTCTTTTGATGACGTCACCACTTCCATTGATCGACCGTATAAACCACACCTTGAAAACGGTTCTTGATATAACAGTATAAGAGAGACATACATAGACCGCAAAACAAATTGGAATCTATTTAAAACTGATTTCAATAGTAAAAGTATGCTCTGGAACATTGTCAACTTGTATAAAAATAACAAATAAATCTTGCATAAACATGATAAACGTACACGAACTATAAAATAATAGGAAAACTATATCATAACATCATTCTCGCCAAAATAAGTGAATAAAACGTTAATATTATTCCATGATTTCTCATTTTCCGCTCATATCTTCATTGAATTCCGACTATAAAAACACTAAAAAGCCTATAATCTGTATCCGAAGTGAAAGGTTATAATGACGGCTTCGCTCATCTAATTTCCCAGTGATTAGGCGTAAACGAGAAGCGATCATAAACATTGGTACTAAAAAAACACGTTAGTTCATCAGTCGGACGATTGCAGAGATTCTATACAGGACGCTGCAAATCCGTGACAAAGAGCCGAGCATGGAGGATGTGACGCATTTGTGTGAATGTTAGTTTTTTCAGCTCAATTGATTCATTCATTGATATTCGCGTTACAAAATAACGTTATATGGTGAGGAATTAACGTATTAAGACAGCAGAGTCGTAACTTAGAGGGCAATTTACCCCCTGTTACGACCTGTCAGATGCGACAGGTCTTTAAGCCTGGATATTCGGGAAATAATAATGTAAAAAGATAGTTCTTCATCATAATGGACAGAGATTTGGAGGCAAATCGCCCATGAAGTGCCCAAATTTAATTATGAAATATAAAACGATTCCATAACGAGCTTAGATGTCTCGATTTATTACCAGCGTTCATTACCCTTTGCTAAGGGTCGGTAGTTTGTAAGAGGAATTAATACATTTCAATTTGGTGAGACTGTGATAACTGGCTGGGGTTGTTCGTATGCGAGTTGGCGCAATCTGTTGCAGCAACCGGAATAGGAGTTACTGGCGATAGCTTATACCTGCTTCTAAGGATATTTCGTCATCTATCATTGCAATATGTTTTGATAGCTTAGCAACAGTTTAACCGAATGGCTTAAAGTCTGCCAATTAATATTACTAGTAGACCGGAAATGAACCAGTTCATTTAGGCAATAGTGCAACAAATGTTTACGGACTTCCAAGAAGCTCATATCTGAAAAACAGGTAATTATAGTATAAAAAGGCTTTAAAATCACGACTCTTGTATGGTTAATTCTAAAGGTAGAATTATATGAAGTATAGTCAATGGTTTCCTACAGGTGTTCTGCATTCTCTCCGACATAATATTATAAATAAATATGTATCACCAGACTCTTTTTACCTCGAAGGTCATGATCGGAGGTCTTGTAGTTGTGAGGTTTTGAGTATAAATTCATACTCAAGTTCAAATTCTAAATGGGGATTTGTGAACAAAGACTTGTCCTTGAGTTGAATGTCCGTAAATCTCAACATCTAAGAATATCTCTGGGCATCTCGGTATGTTTCAGTACGTCAAGTCATTCCAAAGATGAGATCTATGTTCGCTGCCACAGGTCTCCATGGACGTCAAATTCAGTGAAACATGGCGGGGATTAAGTGGCGATCTAATTTGCTAACAGTCCTTTTCCCAACTCGACTTTATTGGAAACATCACACCTTTGGAAATTTCTATCAATAAAGTAGTACGGCTCCTCTGGGAAAACGGTTGTCATCGATGCAATTTCCAAATCGCTCTGTTTTTGTTGGACACTCTATGTACCCATCGCCTTTCAATCAGCAAACCAATGCGAAAATCCAGTTACCCAAATAATCCAATCTTTTTGCCTTTTCGCTTGACAATATCTGTGTCGTTAACCTAAATCGTGACCGACGAAGCTTTTTATCACTCGCTGCTTTCCAAAGAGCAATTATGATGCATGGTGGGAAGCCATCTGACAGCGCATGCGTAATTACTCCACTGATGGTACCCGTTTATGCTTTTTGTTTACTCTGCGTACGTGTTCGATGTCTCATTGTCTCTCAGTACCATCGTTAACGTATCATCCCGCCATGTTTATTTGTTTATGAATAATATAGACACATTCAAATGAATCAGTGATTATTTATATGTTTTATTGGTGTCTGTTACGACCACTCCCTTGAGTGTACAAAATTGTAATCTCGTTAATCCGTTTTTCAATCAAAGAATATAGGCAATGTTCTTTAATTGGAGAGAGATACACTCGTATGGTGAATGCAGAAAGTAGGGTTTTAATAGAAATGACGGTTACCGATAACTTACTTTTAGTATTGCTCTACGATTGTTTGCCTTTAAATAATGAACACGTAAACACAATGGACGCAGTTTATATTGATTTTCTTTTCACATCGCACGTATTAATAACAATACACATTGGTTTTGTAGAATTATTTGTGTCCTGTCTTTCAAGCTTATATTTACGTAGCGGGCACTATGCTATTTATACTTATAGTTTATCGTTGTCATCACACACACGCGCTCGCACACACACGCACACACACATACGCGCGCGCATCCCTGCATGAGAAGGTACAACATTCCTTGATTTAATGAATGGATACACATGTAAATGTGTCTAATATACTCTGACAATATTTTCATCATCATCATCATTATCACAACTGCTTACAAGTATGTCTCGTAAATAATTCTCTAGCAATGTTACACATACACACACACACACACACACACACACACACACACACACACACACACACACATTTTATAGTTAAAAAATACGGAATTAAAATAATATGTCGTGAACAGAATAGGCCAATAGCAAACCAATCAGTTTGGTATATGTTGTATTTAAATTGTTTATTGATATACACATACGTAGCATAATATTTCATTAATACTAAGAGACAATTTTATTTTTTTCAATTTATTTATTTTTTATCTCGCGATAAAAAATACGAAACTATGATATATTTTTTTTAGATATATTGAAAACCAGTGGGACCTGCTGAAAAATGTAGCTTGTTGCCCAATATACTTGTGTAGACAAATCAAATGTACATACTTTCAAGTAAAATACGTTTGACCATGAAATATGGCAACAAACCGTGAGTGTATGCCTTTAAAGGGTAAAAAAAATAACCGCATAAATCCTTGTTCTAGATAATGGATCCTATGTACAGAGAGTTTGTTTCCTAATGACCTTGGGTATTTAACCTTGAACATCTTGACTATGACATTTGTTTGGTAGTAGTGACTTCGAATATTGATATACTAGTATTCCTTCATATTTCCATGACTATTTGATTTACATACGTAGAAAAAATATTAAATATTATATCTGTGCATATTATGCCATATATTGAAATACTCTTCCAGTTAAATATACAAGCTATTAAAAAGAATTAAAACAGCATACACACTAGTGTATATCTTGACAAGTTACTGTCAATAGATTGGAATTGGCTTAGATTTTATTTCTTTTATTGTTTACGAGATGTACTCCATATCAGCTCGGATGGATTCATTTTTATTTCAACTTTTACTTATATTATAAGTAATTATTTCGTAATGGAACACGAACTATAATATCTTTATTCAAGATATTTATATTTTTGTTACTGAATTAGGTTTTTTTTAAAACCACACACACAAAAAAGCAACTCAAACAAACACCCCCAATATATTGTAATTGAACATTAATTTTTACAAGTGTACTTATCGGCCTAAAATTAATAATATTTACCTTTTTCTTGGTTTAATTTACGTTTTCATGTAAATCTATGACACCGACAGTTAAGGAAGTCGTGAAACTTGCTATAATACCAAACTTACAAAGGCTTGTAAAATTGAGCAAAATGTATGTACATGTACGACACATAGCAACTCGGTGACGAGATGTTATCCTCTTCACTTCCTCACTAACACGTGCACCCATTGTTTCTACAGGTTAAACATCGTCGTCCCATCTTTAATGTGTTAGAGCGGATTTTGACGGAAGTATGCACCGAAGGCCGAGGTCTGTACCGTTCAGAGATGTCACGATCGTGAAGTTCCGAAAACATCCGAAAGAAGATGCGTGCATTTCGCCTAAAGTTTCCGATTTTTAACCTCATTTGGAGTTGTTAGAGACTGAATATATAATTCGGCTAAACTTTAAGTGAATAGGAATAAGCATGTTTTTGTTGTCTTTTCTTGTATTACTTTAATTTGTAAATGTTCGTACCTGCTTGTGAATTAACGTAAACTGCGAGTGTTAATTGTTTTGCACTGTTTAATTATGTCAGGTAAATATTTACTACTTTTTAAAACTTGCTTAATAAATTTTATGTAAATGATTTTGACATTTATAATGTTTATATATCTATCAATTACATATTATACACGTACCCATGTATTGTATTTTAATAGTTAAGTTATTATCCTCCTACTTCTGACTTACATCCATTGTACATGAAACACACGTTGCACATAACTGATTAGCTTTCTAGAAATGTAACAATAGTCTTAAATAAGTGCTACAATAAACTACATAATACAATTGAACAAGAACCAATATACACATCTTTACATATTAATTATAAGCAGGAAGTAGCTTTGACAAGGCATACACTCTGAGATAATTGACCTAAGACATAACAAAATATATTACAAGTTAAGTATCTAAACATGCATATTTTATTTCATTCCTCAAATACTTTATTTAGACAGTTCTACATATTCCTCAAATACCTGTTGATATTTTTGTGTTGTATACCTCGAGACCATAGATAGTGAAATAATGCCATGGTACAGTAGCGATGTCGCGTATATAATTATGCCACGTGTGTGTAGTGCTCAAATATATATATATAGTCAGAGGAAAACGGAATTCTGTGATTGTGTGTAGTTAATGGGCGGAATACGGGAAAACAATATATAAAGGAAATACAGTGTGTACATGTCCCTCCCACACCTTAAGCTGTCGTATCCTAATCAAACCGAACTCCTTAAGGCATGGACGGTTACAACATTGACAAGGCAAGGAGATGTACTTTTCCTTCAGTCTTTCAATTAATCGGATCACTTTGTGCGCTGGAGGCGGTCGTGAGATGTTTATTTCAAACACAGGGATCTCTAGTCGCGGCTTTCGAAGCTGTGACACTTATAAATTAAGTATTAGTCAGAGTGCTTTGTCAAGATGTTTGTTTTAAACATGTATTTATTGAAATGTTAAATAATTATGATCTTATTATGTTTTCTTTCAGATAAAATTACTATAAGTTCACGGATTGTTATATTCCTGTTCCAATTCTGAGTGAAGAAAATCTACATATTTCTAAACGTCTTGATGTAATCAAATAATTTTGTTATCAGGTTATTTAGATTTAACATTTAAGTATAATTAGAATTTCAATTTAGTAATTTTCTAGTATGTAATCCAATGTAATATTTATTCAATGACTAATTTTTGTAACAATATACATTTTGTAAATACCACATCTGTTACAATATTGTAAAATTTAACTCAACCTTACACAAGACAGGTTATGATAATAAAATTAAAAAGTAATACGATTATTTTAACATCTAATAATAGCATTTACTAACACATCTCGATAATGAATGTGAATGTTTCTACTGATCTGCGAATGGCACTTTATTTAATTTAAATACTTGTTCAAATCGTTTTCTAGAAATTAATGCATTGTTTGAAAGTGTGAAAGTCAATTGTTTAATCGTTTATTTTATTTTTCTTATATCCAGAATTCTGTATTGCATTACGAATATATACAAGCCCTGTTATTTGTGTTTTAAGTTATAGTTTAAGAAACTTACATTTGATTGCGCTATCGGGAAAAAAAAGCAAAACAATAATAATGAATCTACGGATTGTTTATCCTCTGAAGATCGTGTAACCACATTCTCGCTGATCTGCTATAACAGATGAAAGGTAGACGGATCTTCATAGCATAACATAGCAGCTTCAAAATGCTGGCTTACCATGGTAACTTCTTTAGATGTGTACGAGAATACAGTCGAAATGGATATCCTCAATTTTGGCAAGTCCAATTTAATTTCATCAATCATAATTAATAGTGGGTGATTGCACTGGCGTGGCGTTCTGAAGTCTGTCCGAAATAAACCAATAGCCAAGAAAGCGTGGAAACTACACCTGTCAATTTTCTCTTGACGAGAAACAGCGCGTGACTGGCAGCCAATGGGGAGGCGGAGTTCGCTACCACGTGACAGGGAGGGTGTTATCTAGCAGACGTCCCTCCTGCTGTCAGTAGAAACTTGATAATGATGAATGACGGTAAGGCTACACCTCTCAATTTAGCCGGCACTGATACTATCGCTCCAAAAGCCACCGAAACCAGTTGTTAAACTAAACAACTCCGAAGCAGGACGGACCCGTACGGGTCTCACATCAGCAATGCATAGACCAATGTACAGTACGTTTTCCATCGATGCCTTGATGGCACCGCAGCCAAGGATTACGCCCCCAATGTACTACCCAGGCTACATGTTCATGCCTCAAGCATCCGTCTCCCCGACCCTCCCGGTAAGCCTCGGTGACCCCCGGGCAGTCAGTTCCCTCACCCACGCGGTGTTCGCCCAGTCACAGCTTCTGGGGTGCCAGAGTTTGAGTCAACCTCACAGAGACTTCATACTACAACATGCGGGTGCTGGAGTGCCAGCCTCACCCCTCAGGCCGACTGCCCAACCCACAGTCCCTAACCCACGGGCACTATTCAATGGATCTACACGCTCACCCAGTCCACATAGCAGTGATGAGAACGCAGAGGATATTGACGATGATATGCTTGAAGGTAAGAACCCATTAACAAGATACGTTATATATTTACTTTGCTATCAAACTGTACCATAAATTATTAATCAATAAACAAAAATGTTATCATTTTCCACGCCGGATGGATAGTCTTTAATACCATCCTACCCTAAAAAGAGAAGTGTTTTCATTACAATTCTTATTAAAAAGAAAACACTAAATATTGAAAAGTAATATTTTAAATAGCATTAGCATTAATTAGGTAAACACAATAGTATGCATGTTAAAGCAATCTCCAAAATTCTTTAAACAATTAATGTTAAAATAATCCATCAAAATGTATGGTCCTAATGGATATAATATGTTCTCGTACTTTCGACATCTTACTGTTAACAATATCAGTTAAAATATAGTCGTGCACATAGTTCCCTAAACTGGTTGCATCTACCCAATGAAGAAATATTCTTATATATACAATATGGATCAACAATTATGAAACATTTAACCATGGTATTTATCATCAAGTGAAGACCAAGGACCATTTAAACACAATCACTTTCACACTTCCAGTACACACACATTGCACACTTACACCTCATCACGGTTGTTTGTAAATTGCGGAAAGAGCTCTTTGAAATCTCTGCGCTATCGGACAAACATTTTGGCTATTAATCGTCGCCCTCCTAACCTCAATTACGTATGTAATTGACTCCTGATAGGTTGCTATGTTGTCTGAATGCCAAATGTGTGAAACCCAATCTGCTAGCTATTTACACCACGGTCTCCGAGGCTTGCTGGCTCTGTCAGTGTCGAGACATCACTGCTCAAAGTGGTGGCCAGTCCTGCCTGCCATTTCATCATTGGCCTCTCGTAATTGCAATAAATCTCCCCCTGTGAGGTGTATCGTTTACTGGCGATGACATTCGTACAGATTGTAGATAACATTTGATTTAAGTTTAATTTAGAATCAAATTTCATTTCTAGTTCACATCATGTCTTTAGAAAATGTAAACGAAATATCAGGTTTGATTCCGATGACATCAGATAATTTGACTACGATGTCTTTTAATATACTCGCAGTGAACTATTGGTGTGTTTAAAGCTTTACTGATGCGATTTTCCTAGTTATTGTGCATACATACACACACCTGTCTGAGATATGTTTGGAAGATAGGTCTGATTATAGATAACCGAAGTATAGGTTTCATCTGATAACCTATTCACAGTTTAAATTCTCAACCTCTCCATCAACTGTATTTCGACATTTAAGACTTAGTGTTCGTTCAATTTGCTTCAAGTCTTGACGACCAAATACTGCCAATTGTCTATTGTTTATTTCTGTTGATAGCAAGTTAGTATGTCTTAGCCTACACAAATACATTCAGATTGTCCTCTTATTCCCAACGTGTTTGTCAATAGCTTTCCGAGGTTCCTTCAAATTGGTCTGTAATCCCCCGGAGAATGGTGTCAACTAGCCAATGGAACCCCGTCAATGGAATTTGAATCTGGGGTATTGACTTCAAACTTAATCGCAAATACTGTGTTAAGAATGGAGCCGTGGAACCTATATCAATGGATTGTTCTCTGGTAATGAATAGAGCAATTAATTGGATGCTCTGATGTCAATATATCGTGGGTTGTACAAATACATTTCGTGGCGAACATACATTGCTTAAGAAATGTATACATTCATCCTTATTTATTTAGCGTTAATGTAAATTATTTTGTGTAAGTTCCTAGGCCACTATGATATTAAGTTTACTTAGAAATATGCTGATGGGTATTCATTATGCATATTTAATTGTTATTACTTGTCAGCACATTCAATATCTACATATTTAGAATATATAATTGCATAGTGCATACTTACTGTATATGTTACAACTTTAAAAGCTATGTCCCTCCCATATAAGTAAAGAAAACACATCAACCTTGCAACAACAATATTATTTCCCGTCAATTTATGTTATTATTAATAACAAGGTATTGAAATGACTGAATAATGACAATAATGAACCTTTATAGAAATAAAAACTATACTTTTTCCTATTATGAGAAGTTTAGCAATCATTGTCTTCATTATACATCATTCAAAATTATCGTAATGATAAAGCAATCCATCATATAGACTTCCTTTGTGAAGCCGAGTAGAACACAGTAAAATAGAAATCAGAGAAGACACCATGCTGTCATCAACAGTGGAAGCAAGTAGGCAACTCTATGCATGGTAACATCGAATGTGAAATCATAATTGCATAATGCCACGCACCTGCAAGCTGTTAGTGTTGTTACTGTTGTTAACTTGGATGTGTCAATCATTTCCTTAGTCCCGTAGATAATAGACCTGATGCCTGGAATCCTGTCCGTATGAACATGTGCTACAGCCACTGACATTTCAGATACCAGTTGTTATGATAAAAGTTAAATTAATTTTATTCGTGTTTTAAATTGCTTATTGTGCCATTTCTCAAAAAACTTACACTGATCTCAAAATAAAATACATACATTCTATGGGGACAACGTACGAACAACTTTTACTCTCGAAACGTTACTCCACCTTAGTCTATGTGTGCAAAATAGTCTTTCTATGTTTTTTTTAAAGACTATTTTTTAATGATTTGGCCTGGTGTGAATGCTTATAAGCAACTGTAAGAATAATATTATGGAAATGTTATGTCCAGTTCTTAAAATATCTACTAATTATGTTGTATTATTAAATTGAAAATGAAACACTGAATATTGTAGATAGTTTCCCTTGTTTTTCATATCTTATTCACGGTCTAAAAATTATATAATAGTAAATAGTGGATTTGTATTCATATATTATATTGTTGGCATAGTCTTCAACAAGGAATTAATTATGTTAAAAACAAATTATTAAGATTCATACTATGCTGTAATTTATTATTTTTCTATTCGTATTATCTGATGTCATCTGATAAATTATTTATTAAAGACACCTTTTTTAAAATTATATTTTTTAATTAGTAATATGTAATATTTCCTTCAGTACACATGCAATTCAAGTACCCGTTCAACTTAACAGTACAACGGCAGCTGTCACGTAGTATAAATGTCCATTCATTGCTGACATTGGTTGCACTAAAAAATATAACATACAAAAAGGTTTACCCCGCGACCCACAGGCGGTAGACGGTAAAAGTAATGCGTTTTTGATGGATTGCCGTAGAATGAATCTATTGCATGTCGCTAACTTTGACCTATTCACATCGCTCGTAAGGAATGGTCCTTTCAACTTTTAAATTGGTTACTTGTCACATTTACAGCATTTCAAATTGTTTATCGTATTGCTTTTAATAGTTTGTTTGTATAGATATTATAACAAGTTCACTTTCTTGGTATTTCATCCATAAATAATGTGTAAAATTAACATTCGAAGATTATTTCCCATTATGTATTTTTTGATTGTTTATTCAAATTTTACGGCATTGCTAACATTCCCACATGCAATTTTGTGTCAGCTATTTAATTAATATTGAGATATTATACAGCCTGCTTTAAACTACATGCATTTATGCTAACAATACTAATACAGAAATATTAACATTTATAGTATCAGCAATACTTCCAACAATTTTGTTCTTTAATTACTTTTATTTTCTTATCATCTTTGATATGCTTAACTTAACATGCTTAAGAGTATATATTATTACTACTACTACTGCTACTACTACTACTACTACTACTACTACTACTACTACTACTACTACTACTACTACTACTA
>JAUTBT010029826.1:3044-19082 GCA_032361225.1 Lepetodrilus schrolli
CAAAAACAAAAATATTTTAATTGATGTATAAAAAGTAACATTTCTTGAGTACAAATTGCATTACACCGTGAGTGGCATAAAATACCGATGCAGCGTGTCTGATGATTCACTGGAAGGATGGGAAGAAAGGTTGAAGCAGTCATCAGTGCACGGGGAAAATACACACGTTATTAGTGGAATTAACTCATTATCAAATGTGAAATGTGTAGACATTGTTTCTTATATCAATTTCATACCTGTGGCCTTTTATTCACCTTCGATGACCAAACTTTCATCATGGTTTATTTTTGCCAAATCCATAACAATTACAGATATGTTCTTATTGTAATTAAATATTACTAAAACTACCATCAATTGTTTTTGTTTTCATTTTCATGTACGTCTAAAAGAAATAATATTTAGTTGTATAAGTTTACTCTTTCAAAAGTTATAAACACATTTTCAACATTCAGCGCTACGGATATGTGAAAGCATATTGAAAGCGGCTCTATACCTCAATACAAAAAATATGTATATTAAAAAGACATTACCTCCACTTTTGCTGATGGTTGACTAACATCGCAGAGCCCGAGTCCTGTCCCAAGCAGTCTTGTCGCAGCTGGTGTAGATTTGGGTATGGCAAGGACAAAAAGGGCTGCAGAATGTGCTACTGTAATCGCATTGGATTCCGTGAGTATCATATTCAATATATCATTAGTTACTATCTTCCTACACATTTGTCCAAATGCTATATCTGTATTGAATATAGGACAAATAGTAGGCTATTCAACAAGATAATATAATATTACCTAAAATGGAATTATTTTTACATCTAAGATATAAGACAAAATTCCACTAATATTTGTTTGTATTATTTTATTTTTCTGCACCTATCATAGTATTATCATATTTTCTTTTCATAAATAAACGGCAACTATTGCCATATTTAGCTTGTTACAGAGAAGCATGCCCGAACTGTGGAGCTAATCCGTATATATACGAGATGGACAAGTATGGCTGCGGAATATGCAAATGCGGTAAGCACCAATGAAAACAAATGACTGACATTGTAATTGAATGATGATACTGTTAAAAATCTTGGTCATTAATTTCTAGTAATATTCAAAATGTATTGCCAACACCTAATTCGAAAAGTGATTTTCAAACGATATACACAACGACTGAAAATACTTTCTAAGTCTTCAATGTTTGTGATAGTGACCACTCCTGTATGGAAGTCTATCTTGAGCCGTAGCCACATCCTCGAAACACAGGCCATGATGCACACCTGTTTCAACGGATGTTAAGTAGGGATACTGGCCTTTGTTTCGAGGATGCCTTAGCCACAGACTACGCTATTGCTACGGTTGGAGGCACGCCGTTTCGTACAAGAATTGTCACACGTATACTGTAAATCAGGAAATTAATGCGAGCAGGATATTAAAGCGAAAAAATGCGATTGGCTTATGGCCGCATTTAATTCTTACGCATTATGGAAAATAATGAAAGGTAGGTCCTGGGAAAAACATTAATAGAGGCCTGGTCGATCGCATTTAATTGTTGTCGCATTTATGCCTAAAAGCTTGAGGTCGCATTAAATTAGTGACGCATTAATTTCCTGATGTACAGTATATATAAGACATCGGTAATCATCACGCACAGCATCCATGGAAACAAGGACGCTTGCCAAATATTAAGTAATACGATGTTCATATATGTTCAATGTCCAACAGAATGTCCACAGTTGAAGTGTATACCCTGTCCCGACGACAAATACGTGGTGGATGGGTTGGGCTGTCAGACATGTACTTGTCAGGATGAGATAACAACTACGACTCCATCCAGAATTGTAAACAAGAAAGGTAGGCTCGAAATGCATATTGGTTGTAACATCTAAATATATCGGTTTACAGTATTTATTAATAGTAAAACTACAGGGAAAAACAGATATTCAAGAGATTATATTAAAGGGACTCGAATAGAATATATTTCCTTTGAATAAAATGGAAGTGATGATTCTACACCATGAACAGTGATTACAGTTTCTCTAAAATTACATTTTATCAATAAATCGGCTCCATTTCATGTTTACTAATGCTTACATCGCATGTTATTATCAACATGCAAAATATGATGCAGACGTGTTTAACATTGTGATCGAATAAACAATTTATTTCGATGTGTGGAGTATTTGATGAACGAAAGCTAGGATTCTTAGGAAGTATAGCTCTCCATATTGCATATGAGTAACAATAATAACCGACACCATTAAAGTTACCCAGTGAACTTTCCTAATACTATTTCAGTGTG
The DNA here is from genome assembly GCA_032361225.1 of Lepetodrilus schrolli. Taxonomy (NCBI): domain Eukaryota; kingdom Metazoa; phylum Mollusca; class Gastropoda; order Lepetellida; family Lepetodrilidae; genus Lepetodrilus; species Lepetodrilus schrolli. The sequence continues at coordinate 5,334 of JAUTBT010029826.1, forward strand.
TCCAGCCATCGACTGCCCATCTTGTGGACCATACGGGTACAGGTTGGACATGATCGGCTGCCACACGTGTTCATGTGGTCAGTCTTGCAATATTATATACAAAGTACCCACTACACGCAACTATAACTGAATAACCTAACAATAGAGGCAAACACTCCAGCTGGACCCCGTTCAAAGAACCAATGTAGCGCTATACCAAAGTCTTTACGAATTCGTATGTTAAAAAATGCACGGAGTTACGATACTCGTAGCGCTACGATCGTTTTATTGAACGGGGTCCAGGGGCCATGTTCCCGAAGCTATCGTATATGTAACGACATCGTTTTTAAGCCCTTGTGGAGGAAAATTTGAATCCTTCGGGATGATCAAGTTTTCTTACGTGAAGATGTCCTTACGAATACGATAACGTAGGGAACATGGCGCCATTCCAGCCCTGGCGTACAGATCGATCGTAGAACTACGAGAGTAGTATAACCTATACGTGTATACATATCGAGTTACGACTGTCGTAGAGGTGCGATCGTGCTCTGAAACAGGACCCTATCTTGTAATACATAACATGACATTTATTGTAATATTAACTGTAATGCATGTAACACAATTGTTAAGCCCAACGCACACGGCAAGTAAAATAAACGTGGTTAGCTAAACAAAAACGTGTTTTCTGTGATTTTGTTTGCCGTGTGCGTTGACTGTTTCGGACGTGCGCCATCACCAGCTCTATGCGTTTATCGAGACACGAAACATGTTTTTTGTTTATCTAAACAATTTTCTTTGCCGTGTGCATTGGGCTTTACAGTGTTGGTATGTTGATTTTACATGACTCGTAACTTGTCTTAGTTGTTTGTAAATTGATGTTTCCAATACATTGCAGATTGTCCATCTATGGTCTGCAACAAGACCTGTCCGAAGGGGTATGACATGAACGAGTTTGGCTGCGTCACGTGCACTTGCAGTAAGAATGCTGTCTCTGTCGTGCACACTGAAGGGAATCATGTGTCATTGGGTCTTCCGGTTGTTTATCGAACGAATCTTAGCAACATTAGAGAACGATTTAGGATAAGGGACATTTTGGCAATGACATTCGGAAATATCGTCATTTCTCACAGTCGTTCATATATACAATTGTTTACTAATACTTCAGACTTAAAATTCACCACACTATTATAGAAGTCTTTTTACCACGGTTATTGAAAACATTTTTTATTACAATTGTCAATTCACTTCACACATACTATTGTTCACTCAAGATATGAATTGATTGGCACAGAAACAAATTCATGTGATGTAGAATTATACGAAACAACTGCATTTTTATATAGGAAATAGCTAGTTCCATATCATTATCATGGCACCTCTGTACATATTTATATTTACATATTGTAGCACGTATGGTATATTAATAATATACAGTACACTCCTACTATATCATTGCATTATAGTATATATAAGTGTGATATAATTGCCATTTTGAATGCGATGACCATGTACCCATAACAAAAATAAGAGAACACAAAAATAGTCAGCAGACGACGAGTACATAATGGCAATTCAGAAGGTTGTACGCCTCACTGTTTCAACTTTCCAGCTGAAATTCAGCCCAAACTCAACATTGACATGTATTCTATTGACAACGTCGCTATGTGCTGTGTTCCAGAGTGTGGCGACTTCCACTGCGACAACGACTGCGTCAGTGGATACCGTGTGGACTCCTCCGGCTGCCCCACCTGTCAGTGTGAAGCACGTGAGTGGTGCAGGCTCATCTCTACATTACATCCTCCAGATATACACTCAGTGACTATTCTTACACTCCATCGGCATGGTTCTCTGTTACATATGTATTTGAAAAAGAATAGCTTAAAATGTATAGACCAATCAAATCCAGCGTACTAATTGTCTCCTCGCACATGTCGGCATGTTATGTACGTAAACGAAACAAGGATTACTCTCTGATTGGCTCAATTTATGACCTTTATTTATGTATCCATCTTGAGCTAGCAGAAAAATAATTTTCTTTTGCGCTATTTGTCCTGGGGCCATGTTCCCGAACCTATGCTATACTTAACGAAATCGTTACGTCTTCGATGAAGAAAATATTACTCTTTCTGGATCATCAAAGTTTCCTCCACGAACAGCTTAACGATGTCGTTACGTAAACGATAGCTTCGAGAATATGGCCCCAGAGCAAATGGTGAATATAATGAGGCAGTGGAAATGTGTTTTAAAGGATGCTCTTAGCTGAAAACATCATAGAAGAGCACTGTACACACATACGCACATTCTCCCTAATCAGAATCGTGTTTGTTCCAGCCTGTGAAGACCTTGTGTGTCCGCGCTTCTGTTCTGCAGGATATCTTCTCGATGGAAACGGATGTCCGAACTGCGATTGCGGTCAGTATATACCATTGAGATACTAGTATTGTGTTTAGCAATGGTAAATTAGGCATCGGCTTAACAATTACAACTGTAAATCAACACATCCGTTTCAGCAGCCATATTTCATTCTAATTAAACCTACCAATTACAACTATATAGAGATCAATATATATCTAGAACTATGCACGATTGAAATGTATGGTACCGGGTATCGTTTCTCGATGTTCTCATATCCACTACGAAATCACAGCGTTCTCATAAGTGCCAGCTCGCCATGTATACAAAATCGCTACGAGAGCGCTAGTGTCTGAGAAACGCATGCCTGGTACTTATCCTATTAACCACGCCGCGATACTGCAGAAATACTAGTAGTTACTAGTAGACACCGGTGTAAAATAATAATAATAATAATAATAATAATAATAATAATAAATTGATTTATAAAGCGCCTAATATCCGGCTAGTAGCCGCTCGCTGGTGCTATACAGACAACGGTACGCTTGTTTGAAGAGGAAAGTCTTGATATTAGATCGGAAGATAGATAGGCTAATAGCAGATTAGTGATTGTGGTAAAGAGTTCCAGAGTTTTGGTGCAGCAACAGAGAAGGCACGATCTAGTTGTAGTGTGAGGCACAATGAGCTGGTCTTTCTGCTGATCGAAGCGCTCGTGTTGGTCGGTAATGATGGAGGAGTTCTCTGAGATACATTGGCGAGTTGACATCATATATGGCATTGTAAGTCAGTACAAGTACTTTAAAGGAGATTCTCTGCTCGATGGGCAGCCAGTGCAGGTCTTTCAGAACTGGTGTTATGTGCTCTTGTGGCCTGGTTCTCCTGATTATTCAGGCAGCAGTGTCTTGGATTCTTCTTTTGGTCATGAGGCGTGATCGTCATCTTGTAGATGTGACTAGGCATTTCTGTTACTGTATGTTGGAATTGTTCGTCTGAAAAATTAAGCTTTAATTGTTCTCTGGATAATGACTCAAATTGATTGTTTAGTTTGTCCTGTTCCCACTTGCACGAAGTCCTGTCCAACTACTTACAGAGTGGATCCTCACACCAGATGTCCCACCTGTCAGTGTGGTAAGTACCATGCTGATCAGAAAGGAGGTGCTCTTTCATCATCCACTACAAATTGCTTTACATTAACAGTCAAACAGTACTATGTGTATGCTGCTACCCCACTAACAGGAGTGGCAACAGACAATTGTGATTTATGCAGGAAAACAAGCTCGGGCTGCAAGCCCCAAACCACGTCCAGTGCAAATACATCGACACGTTTCCTTACACAAAGTTCCCTTATCCGCTAAGAGACCATAGCGCTCTCTTTGCAGTGTATTGGCTATCGGCAAAGAGAGCGTTATAGTATCTTAGTGGATAAGATGGCTTCATGAAAGGATACACTGAAGAAATACATCAGCAGATTCGCGGTAAATTACCATGCCTGCACTAATACACGTGATAATTAGGAAACATTTAGTAGTTAACAAACTTGTCATTGATGAAACTCACAGGCTCCTGAACAAGGCTTCGGTCGCGAGAACTGAAATCCGGAATTAAAAAATTCTCGTTTTGAAATTATGCGCTATTTTCCAGAAGTCGAGACTTGCCCTGTACGGGACTGTACCGAAAGCGGATGTGCAGCCGGCGCCATCTTTGACAACAGAGGATGTGAGACGTGTAACTGTAAACCCGAAAGTGAGTGCCTAACTACCCTTTGAAAAACTATCGGTCTATTAAATGCGTGTTGAGTATGCGCATTGGCTGGTGTTAATTTTCATATTATTCGTAATAGTCATGATTCTGCTTCCAGTGCTGTGTCCCGTGTTTTCCTGTGTCCTGGAATGTCCTAGCAACGCTTACAGGCTGAATGCTGACGGCTGTAGAACCTGTCGCTGCCAGGAATCAGTACCTCGTTAGTATCTATAGATGTTTAATGACAATTTGGTAGGCAGGTAGGGCCTACACGTTGCATCATATTTAAGAAAATGAGAAGATAATTGTAAAGAAACTAACTAGAAAATAACTAAAATAAATTGTTGATCTGCCAAAATATACCTCAATGTCCCAGTGAATGTCATCCTAAATGCATGTGGTACATCCTCGCACCCCAGGAGTACTTAAATCCGTTCCTATCTCACTTCATGTCAACGCTATCCAGCTCTATGCTGTGAGACACATACGTCCCAAGGAGGGACAAGTCTGCCGAAATCAGCTAAGCTGGAAGGCGACTGTCAAAGCAGTAAACCCCACCACCATCGCTTCATGTGGTAAACTTGTAGATTGGAATATAGTTATGCTAATTTAATGTCGTGCTTCCTATTACCACGCCCTAGAAGAATGCCTTATTATGTTAACGTACAAATGCGATCAAAGAAGGTAATGCGTTTGTGACCTACATCTAAATGGTAACTATTGTTCGTGTTTCAGTTACCTGTAACCGGCTGACGTGCACGGATCTAGTCTGTCCTCTGGGAACTAAACTGGATCCGGCCACCGGCTGTGATATTTGTGACTGCAGATTTAACTTCCAAAGTGAGTCTGTTTCCTGGTTACACCGATCATATATGATATGACATTCAATGTAATCATATTTGTGCCTACCGCAATACACACTAAGAGCGCCAAGTGATAAATCAGATAATGGACGTCGTCTAATTCGTATATGAAATGATGGATTGAAATTATTAAGGATCAAACATAAATAATTCGACGAAGGATTATACGTATTGTTCTTATGAATCTCATTACTGTGTGTTTGTTTGTACAACGGCCATATGCTATCTTCTAGTTCGAGTCTTCCGGTGGCAGCTTGCTAGTGACGTCACGACATCCCACTGACCTGGAGGTCGAAGCTCCAGGATGCAAATCTTGCAGTAATGCTCGGACTTTAATATACATTAAATGCACTAGGGTGCACGATAAAAGGAACGATTTCATGATATGTGACTGCCATGTCACTATGTATAACCATGCCAGCTGTACGTCTATGGTCTATAGCGTTTCTGTTAGTGGAAGAAACAGTCCACCAACAGGATTAAGGATGTATTTCATTACATCAAATGTGCATCCACTTCCATCTGTTTTTCACTGTTTAGTATATATATATATATATATATATATATATATATATATATATGCAAATGAGCATATGGCACATGCTTATACATTTTATAGTTCGAACAAATATGTTTTATCTCAGGCTCCTCAGCGGCCACTACTTGTTCTGAATAAAAACATTATGGAGTCGGTTGTCCTTAAACGTTTTGTTTACTTCTACATCTACTTGATTTCCATGAAAACACAACTACTGAATTTACCCGAAGGAATTTAATTCTTAGTTACATTCGCACAGAGGGCATCCTTGGTCATCTGTCTTCATTCCAGTAGGACAATAGATGCGGCAGAACATTCCGCTTGTCTGGCATTGGTTTACATGAGCAGGTTCTGAATGAGTAGAGCAAGGTGTGTCAGTAGTTTCATAAGCAACAGATATAGTATATGCCTAGACATCCGGAATCTGAACTGCAGGATAGCGCAAGTCTTTCAGCCACCTTGCTGCATGATAGTGCATGCCAATCACATGTGTGTATGTGGATGCGTGAGAGAGAGAGAGAGAGAGAGAGGGGGGGAGAGGGAGAGGGAGAGGGCATGCCAATCACATACGATACAGCAACAAGACGGCTGAGTGTAATTAATTTGGTAGGTTCCCAACAAAATCTAAATAAACGGGTATTTATCATGGAGGCAACATTTGTGCGAATTGAGTTTGTTTGTGTGTGTGTGTGTGTGTGTGTGTGTGTGTGTGTGTGGATGCGTGTGAGAGAGAAAGAGAGAGCGACAGACAGACAGACAGAGAGTGGACGAGAGAGAGAATTGTATCAGAACGAGAGAGTAATGAGTATTGTGCGTGTGTGTGTGTGTGTGTGTGTGTGTGTGAGATAGAGGGGAGGGAGAGAGATAAAGAATAGGAAGAGAGTCGGATATACTTGGAGAACATCCGCCACTGGATCCATACCTGTATTACAATCGCACACTTCACAGCCGTCGGGGCCTTTCTTAAAGCCGTACTGGCAGTAGATCATACAGAAGACTCCGGGGCAGGTAGATCTAGACGGAGCTCCTGGGAAACGTCACCCGTGAGTCAAAGACGTACATGTGTACTTACAAATACTTGTAGACAACCCTTAATTGTGTAACCCAGCATTAAATCTATAAATGTATTGACGTGGGAAAAGAACAAGTTGTGGACCCGTTAAACGTGGTCTAAATGAACACGTATTTTTTTGAATCAGTATTGTCATACCGTGTTACGTTCCCTGTATGTTAAGCTACATTCTTATGTAGTTAAAGTTTTAATTCACGACATTTACATCTAATAGCATTCTTGTAAAGCCCCGACATTCATGGCCAACATATTATTCCAATAGATACATATTTTAACAAGAGGCGTACGTGTTCGTAAACATCGATATGCATACGACATAAATGTAGAAATGACATTAATTACCTTGTATAGAAGACACACACATAACAAGTAGGGCAACTAAAATACTTCCCTTCATGTTTGAACGTTGAACTGTTATCCCGTCTTGTTCCAATCTTGTGAAGACTAACCCGTGTTCTATTTATCTTATCTACAATGCACTCAGTCGATCCATAACATTGTGTACCAGAAACTCAAAGCAATATTAAATTTACGAGATAGAATATGAGCTATTTAGAGGACCTAAAATATTATTAAAACATTTTCGATCGGTGTATCCTTAGATACAAATTTATTATCATGTTGGCGACATTTACATGCTGGACATCACTGCAAGACATGGGGTTGTATACGAGAAAATAGCAATTGAAATCAACAAACGTGTAACAAATGATATAGTGAACTTGTACGTAAATAAACTATCGGAGCTTTACTTATTAAATAAGATAGTTGTGACTACATGATTGCATCTATTGGAAATACAGAATCCAGAATTATCAAGTCGCCACTGATGCATGCGTTAATTAAAAACATCTATCAATGTAGTTCACACATCTGTTTCGAATATCAGCTTATACTTAGAAGTCCACCAATAGCTCCACGTGTATCGTTACGTTTTGACACTTCCATCTATAAACGGTAGATATTTTTTGCAGAAGAATCTTTTAGCTTTCGGTTCCATTAGTAACTTTTTTAGCTTCCACGAATGCAGGAATACATGCTTTGGGTCATACTTCGAACTATATGAATTCCTCTCCCCGTACCACAAGTAAGTACCATTCAGCCGAACAACATTAGATATATGGTCAAATCCCAGGAGCATCGTAGGTATTGCGATCTCAAGGAAAACCTTGTACTGAAAGAATATTCGCGAAAACAATATATACTGATGTCGGAATTTGGCTGGAACGTAGAAAATATCGGACGCTTCATAAAACACGCCATTAGGACCTCCAAAGCTTGCACTAAGTTGGGCAAGAAACTCGTTCACGATGAATTTGTTTGATGTCCATTTCAGAGATTCGAACACGAGCCAAACCTGTCGAACCTGTCTGATGCCCCATCTCTTCATCCCCCATGGACCCCAGAACCATTTGGGGTCGACAGGGGTGATGTTTGGAACGTTGTTAGCTTGGAGCGAGCCTCGTCGAATGCTGTGCTGAAACCAGATCTTGTCTCTAGGCAGGCTGACAATGTTCCAAATATTGAGCAAGACGTCGTCTGATATCTGCATGTAGCCCGTGACGTTGAAGCCGAGTTCCATGGCGTGGGCAGCGCAGATGTAGCCGTGGACGCCCCGGTCGTGTTCGTTGACTTCCAGATATGTAAGAGGATGCTCGTAGCTTCTCTGTATCTTCGTGAAAAGCCCCTTGTTTTTACCACAGTATACGATGTTTGTAAAATATTTTCTGTAGATGTAATCCAAATATTGTATGTTAGTGTAATAAGAAGGAAAGTTGAAAATTACGATTAGTAGAATATCGCTTATTGGGCTACTCGTTTGCTCTGGTGTGGCGGTTTTCCCGTTACATATGGCTTTGAATGGATGGGCTAAAACCTGCTTAGGTGTAGGTTCATATACAACACGATGGGACACACTGTTGAATACGACGAGTTGGTTCGCTTGTCTAATCGGTTCTTTGTAGCCTATGTAGATAAGCGCATCAAACCATTCATAAATATATCTAGCACCCTTCTCGCCCAACATGTCCGACTTTGACATGATATCCGTGAATTTGAGACCGCACGAATAAAATGTATCTGCCGGAAGGCATTTATACTTGTCCAGAAGCATGCGTTTATCCCCGAAATTGCCATATTCAAGTGATACGGATGTGTTTTCATACTCAATGCATGAAGGCGGATGTACACCCACAGCTCCTTGCAAATCGCTCATGATCCAATGCCACCAGTAAGCCCATGAAGTGTCGACAGTACCGTCAACTAAACTCCCCACCACCCAGAATGCGTTGTAGCTCAACATCGAACCAACCAGGCTTGTCATTGGGTAGTATCTGATGGGAACAAGCGAATAGGGCAGCCTGCATGCATATTGTCTATCAAAGTCACCGGAAGTGGAGATTCTGTTTGGCGGACGCCATTTTACCTGTACACTTGGAGTGTAATGAACACCGACATCGTAACGAGAATGCCTGTTTCTGATGCCTGCCCCAAGTGTGGACGCATCCTTTGCCCCGAAATGTCTGTCCTGATCAAACGTGACGTCTCCGCGGTAGAGGAGGCCGACGACTGAATCATCCAGGTGGAAGCCATTAACCTGGTCGCGGAGGTTGAAGATGCTGTCCGCGCTGTAGATCCACTTGGCGCCGTTGATCATCACGTAGAGATAGCACGTTATTTTGGACGAGGATAACGATGGTGACGGTAGCGTCACGCTCTTCCGTTCATAATCAGTTATGAACACACAGTTCACACATCTGGAAATATGTCAATAAACTACTGGGCCATGGGACCAAAATACGGTGCAATGATTTATAAAGGAAAACATTAACCTTAATAACAATAGTATATATAATTCTTAAATGGATCTCTAGCATATTCCTTTAATTACCTATTGGAGTGATCTGGCTACGTAAGGCCAGGCGACGTCATGGGGCTTATCTTCTACGGTGTTTTTGTAACTGCGTCATTTTAAGCACTTGTCCACGTATTACTGAATAAATAACAGCACTCTAGCAGTTACTCCAAATTTATATCATGCAAATACAAAAGGACGAGTATTTGAAACATGTGTGGTGAACTGATCTATCAGTCACTAGGCCTTAACGAAGGTGAACAATACAACTGATATATCAGTCACTGGGGATAAGGGGGTGAATTTTACAACTGATCTGTCAGTCACTGGGGTTAAGGGCGGTGACAGTTTCAACTGATCTATCAGTCATCGGGCCTTAAAGGGTTAAAGAGAAAGCGGAAATATACATCAATATGTATGGCTTTGGTTAACAATGCATAAACGAACTTTAATATGCCATTTAACACTGATTGTAACGCAAATCTGTCATATGCCTACACCATACAAAGAAAATGTGAAAATAAGAATAGAGTATCAAAATAGAGTAACAAAAATAAAGATTCTGAAACCATACATACTGCAACTAAAACCTAGTTAACGAATGTAGGCATGCGGACAGTGTAGAAATATAGCATCGTAAAGGATAGACATTACTTTCATTGCATCCTCGGAAGCAGTTGGCCAATCTGTCGACGGATACAAGTCGTAAGTCATACATTGGACGTGTGTTTCAGAGGATATGTTAAATCAAGTGAATTGGTACCTTCTGTCAGAGCTGTAGAATAAGAGATCTTCCCCAAACACCGCGATCCGCCAACCTGGAACATCCTCCAGATCGAGGAGCTGCTCATTCGGAATCCGAGTCCCGTCCACCACGATCCAGCGTTCAGATTGAATCGTCGGCGACCAATACACGATAAACAAGAGTGGCCATTTAAACACCAGTTCAGGCCCGGAGATTTCATACGTTCAATAAAACCTTTTTGAGTAAGATTTCATGCTCAAGATCAAATTTTATAATGGGATTTGTGAACAAAACTGAGGAGCATGAAGTCGTAATAAAAAGGTGGCGTAATCTCGGGACCAGATGTTGACCATATACATACAAATTATGTAGGCCTACATATACTTAACAGTCTTTGTTCGAAATATTTGATTTAATTATATATATATATTTATATGTGAAAACTATATTGCATTATGTATGTATTTTACAAACTATCCAAAGGTATATACCGCATATGTTTGCCATGGTGTTTGGCGAATTTGTTACCTTCGCATGGGTTGAGGTTGATCTCTGATGATGCTTTTACCGACGAACATGGAGACGACATCACTCTTGAAACGCAGTATATGTACATCCGGGGTTGTGACCTTGAAGATGTACATGAGGGTCAAGGTCGACGCCAGGCTTATGGATATCAGTATGGTCTGGCATCTCTTCATCGGGACGAGGCAGTCTAGACATAATATTTTTTCAGATAAATACACCGACCTATTACACCATTAAGCAAAACAGACACTATGCCAAGTACTGTGATAAAGTATTAGGTTGTACGAATCATAGCCGCTGTTTTACAAGGCTGTCATAGCTAATTATGATTTCATGACGATTAAAGGCATACAGCGCACTACTATCTACAGTTCACATATTATATCATTTGAAGAAGTAAGTCTTCCAGTTCCACGAGTCTTAAATGATCTAATTCCGTAATAAGTACCGTAAGACATAGGCCTACGTGCCCCTCTCTTTGGGTATATTACATGATATGTGAAATACATCTTACGACGTCTTAATTAGGCCGAACATATAGTCAAACATGTACCAACACGGCAACATACAGTAGCATCTTGAATAATAAGGACGTAATAATAGACTAAAGAAATTCACAGAAAAACAGGGTATACGTTCTTCTCAACTTTCAAACTACAGGGACCATGTAACAACATGAATTCTTCAAATTCGATATTTTTATTCGGAAATTCAACCCGAAGACGATAGATATTCCTACAGTTATTAAAGTTTTATCGGATTTTCGACTGCTAAAAATATAATGATAATTAAACCATTAACATCTATACCTCCACTATTTTTACTAGGCATATAGAAACAAATCCAAGCAAAAGACAACATATATTTAGAGAATAACCCACGAGATATGAGTGATTACGGAAAATAAGTCCCGAGTGAAATTAATGTTCACAGTTCCGAGCTTTAGCGAGGAGATTTGAACATTAATTTCATAACGGACATATTTTCCGTAACCACGTGACTTGTATCGAGTGGGTTATTCAAATTATTCAATATAATCATTTTAATGTAATAAACCATTGAAACCTGCCGACAAACAGTTTTATCAAGAGGGCGAACTAGCAGTCGAAAACGTGTACATTTAACCTAAGCACGAGAAACACAAAAAGACGTAATCAACACTGTTGATTATGGAATCGTTATTACACAGTAGATAAATAATGCAATAGTACTCCCATCATGATCGCATTTTTATCGGATTTTCATAAACTATGGCTAGTCTTTATATTTACCTGATATCAGTGTGTACACAAGAAACGGCCCTGCACGCCGCTGATGCTCCGACAATTGGTACAGGCATATATGTTCAGAAAGCCTTGAACTGTTCAGAAAGCCTTGAACCACAGCAAGCCTCACTCCACGTACGTACTTACTGTAAGCATCTGATCCGTGGGATTTTGTGGTGTTAATTGTACAACAGCTGGGTTTATTAATTCATGTCAACTGTGCTGTTGTGGACAATATTATTATAGTCAATTATTCCTTGCGAAGCTCTAAATAATGATATATTCTGTGAAATTGTATTAATTAGATAATTTGTTTTTAAAATGGATATTAAATATGTTATTAATTAATGTTTTCAGGTAGAAATTCGGAAACTACCGATATAGTACATGTAATAATTAGTACATCGTGTGTAATCAAGTAGCGTAATCCCTGCAAACACACAACGTTATAGAACGTTATTACAACGTTGTAATGACGTAATAACGTTGCACAACGTTGAAATAATGTTATATAACGTTGTGTGTTTGCCGGAATACTATTTCAACTCTGCTATACAAGACATGGTACTGTAATCTGACATTGAAAGAGAAGTCAGTCGTATCTATCAGTGGAAGCATAGGAACCTGGATCCGGTTGTATATCAAGCGCTATTGATTCATTAACGTACATTATTCAATATACGTGATGGATATCTACTGTGTAATAACTATTTCATAACCAACAGTGTTGATTACGTCTTTTTGTGTTCCTCATGCTGAGGTGAAATGTACACGTTTTCGACTGCTAGTTAAAGCTGGATAAAGCTGTTTGTCGGCAGTTTCCAATGGCTTATTACATTAACATGATTATATTTAATAATTAGATATGTCCTTCGTGGAATTATTGTTCAAAGTTCCTCGCTAAAGCTCGGAACTGTGAACATTAATTTCACTCGGGACATATTTTCCGTAATCACTCGTATCTATTAGCGAAGTTAAACCTCAATTAGCGGCTAATTAATGAAGTCATTAGTTAATGGAGTTTTGATACAATCCGGCCCTGAACACAAATATCCATTTTAGGCCTATATAATATGTATCTGTAAACTGAACAACAGTTTGTTGTGAAAAACCAACATTTCTTCAACAGTTTATTATAAGATATTTCACAAACCTCTGAAAAATGTATGTAATATGCATGCATATATAATGTGCGCGCTCGTGCGTTCGTGAAAGACGGAAAAAAATGTAGCCATCCGAACAATAGTATGTTAATTTTGCAATCAAATATAACAACAATTGGGATAGACACATGACTGAACATATTCTTACAATCACCATGACACATATCCAGCCACGTTCAAACCACACGAACAGGGGTGTAGCTTCCTATAGGCCGTGTAGGCCGCGGCCTACACTTTTTCCAAAAGTTTAAATACAGTGACACATCCGACAACCCTATATATTCCACTTTAATATAAACATGTATACAGAGGAGGAAGACTTAAGAGAAGAAGAAGAAACATAGTTTGCAAATGTATAACAATTTTAGCAGCGTTTGAGTCCAAACTAGCATGTTCAAACAAAGGGCGACAATGTATGCTGTGCAGCTCCTGAAGAAAATCAGGTTGGTAAAACATACAAGGAAAGTATTGTTGTTTGATTCATAGATATTGTTTTACATACAGATTCTAAAATATAATAGTATACAGGCTTACTAAATCACATGTAAGCCTGTATACTATGTTTAATTGACCACAGAAGAGAGAGAGAGAGAGAGAGAGAGAGAGAGAGAGAGAGAGAGAGAGAGAGAGAGAGAGAGAGAGAGAGAGAG
>JAUTBT010029837.1:0-19078 GCA_032361225.1 Lepetodrilus schrolli
TTTCCTCCTGCCCTAAACTGACAAGTCGTGATATAAGTGAAAGAATCTTGAAAGCGACTCTAAACCCCAAATTAAAATTATTTTTAAAAAAAATGATGTGATAGTCACGTGATTACCTTGGTCGATTATTATCAATATTTCCAATAACTGATTAGATTAATGCATGTCTTAATTAGATAATAGTATATATTTTAGTAAACTATATATCTGCAGTTTTTCCCCGTTGCCTGACAATCAGGAAGTAGTTGAAATATTATTAATGTAAGTTACCCCATTTCCGGTATTCGGTTGATAATGTATTAGAACAATATTATATTATGGTTTCTAATTACATATACTTATTTTGAAATTAATTCCTGATTGTAATTTATCACTCTCAAGTGAGAAAAGTCATTGTTTACTACAACGAGTGTGAAATAGGCCCTCCGTGCATTCTTCTCTATGCGTTGAATGGTGAGGCTGACGACGACTAATCACCATTTTCACGGAATCTGGGTAATATTATTGCTCCCGCGAGTACCGAGGGTATATACTGGAGCATAGTGGAAGTGGTCCGAGGTTAGCCGATTGATGAACGTTAGGTTTCCATCGTGGACTATCTTCATTACGTCACATGATATGTGACGTAATGAAGATAGTCATGCCCATATTTGGTAGATTATCTCTTATAAATACTTTACGGAATGGGATTTTTTTAATATTTTTTTTATTGGTTTGTACTACATGATAAGTTAATTATAACCACCTTTTAATATCCAGAATGTTTACATAACATCTGATAAATAGCTATCAAATGTTTTGAGAACATAGTATTTTAAACAGAGGACCGAACACTTTACCGCTGTTCGGTCTTACACCGCTGTTCGGTCTTACACCGCTGTTCGGTCAATGTCGCCCCTCTACATAAAATAATATTTACTTAAAATAGTTGGTGACAGCTATTATATAAACATTAGATAGATTGCAATGATTGCAATAGATTGAAGTAAACAAATATTGATTTTAGAGAGGAGGTAACAAATCTAATATCCTAGAGCCTACTCATATATTAATGTTTTATAAATTTAACATGTTAACATGCTCTTGAAATGGATCTATGGTGATCGAATTCAGGCCTACAATATTTTGGCGCCATTTTATTCAAACATAGATGCTCCTTTTAAATCAAAACTATGTTAATACTTCATGAATGCAACTGCATGTATATGTATTTAAATGTTCTCGATTTTCGCTTGTCACTAACAATTACATGACTATAGTCCAGTGCATTGATAGAAATCCATCGCCGGACTTTCGGACGGTAGATCCGTGCAAATTACGGGGCCTTATTCATGTCCGAGGGACTATCTGACGCTTCGGAAGTAGCCCGAGGAGGGCCGAATGGCTCCGAGTGATTACCGGAACAAATCGGAAATGACGCGCGGTTGTCCCGATTGATTGCTCATTGTCACGATAGAGCAGCACCGGAAGTTTATCACTTACTATGTGTCTTCAGTAGTAGCTCTGACTATAACCCATGGAAGGACAAAAGATAATGGCAGCACTGGAAGAAAATGGAAGGAAACTAATGCACATGGATTATAACACAGAAGAGTTAAACATACACTTATAAATAGTAGTATAGACCATCATGACGTGTAGCATACGGGATACTATACCACTCTTCTATATGATACTCGTGGGATCAAAAGCTCTTTAACTGTGGGACGTGTGTCAGCGTATGCCGACGTTGATTGGTTCCGTTAACGACCATGGCTGAATAAAACAGGTGTTTCCTATGTGAGGAGCTGATGTTATTCCGATGACGGGTACCGACAAACACGTCACGATATAACTGCTCTCCCACAGACAAAGATGCGTTGTGCCTCATATAGCAACGCTGATTTAATCCCTTAAATGGGCATAGAGCAGCTACTCTTGTATTTTTCTTGAACGCGACATAAAATTAGAGTTAAAACTCGCCCACACGGATCGATCGGTTGTACGACGAGTTGTACGGTTCGATTGGTCGTATGAGTAGAACTTGTTATAGTCATGCGATCTCGATTGTAGCGAATCGCATCGCATGTCCGATTACACGGTTCGATTCGACACATCGCTACAACCGATTGACCCGTGCGAGTTCATCTTTACTTTCTATAATTATTGTCCGATTATTAAAAACTGTCATACGTAGATGCCTATGAGTAGGTCATTCTCCTTGGGCTGTGAGTACCAGCCAGTACTCACAGGTTTACTAGTACCAGCCAGTGCTCACAGGTTCACCAGTACCAGCCGGTGCTGGCAGGCTTACTGCAACATTTAGCGCTACAGTTGTTGCAGGTTTCCATCAGCCCTTAACAAACAGGCCGTGACATTAGTGGCACTATGTTGAAAGCGGCGTTAATGCCCCAGTCACACTGAGAGCTGCGATTACCCGAGACAATGTCAGTCGTCCGACCTAGGGCGTGTGTTTTTTTTCTGCGATGTCAGTTAGCAGACACTGTCTGCGACTTGTAGCACAACTGGTCGCAAGACCTAGAGGAATTTGTCGTACGATCACCCAAGAAGACCTACGATTGTCAAGGACCAGTCTCACGATTAGTCACGACTGGTCGTGACTGGTTGCGACTGGTCGTGCAACTAGTCACGCATGGTCATGCAAGTAGTTGTGCAGTACCACGACAAGTCGTAGCACGACCATCGCACGACTATTGAAAACCTACCTACGACCAGCTACAACCAATGTGGTCGTAGCCAGGTTTAAACATGATCTAAAAAAATAATTTGACCACATTTGGTCGTGCGACTACCCACGGCCTTCCAAGACCAACCACGACTTCTACGATTACTTGCGATTTCCAGTCGTAACCGGTTGTAACATGTCGTAAGTTGTCGTATCTCTTAGTGTGGCGGGGGTATAAACCTTCATTCCAAAAATTAAATACAAAATAATTTTAAAAAAGTAAGCAACTCACTCCATCCTAGGGTAATATACCACTTTATTCTGGACTTCTCCGAGAAGACGGCGAATGTGATGAGCGTGTGGAGATACAATGCCTCGACAAACAACCACATGTAGTTGGCTCCGAGGACATAGTTAAAGAATGTGAAGAACAGTTTGCATTCCCAGTGCTGTCAATGAAAGAAGAAAAAATGATGAAATATCGGAATCTATAACAAATATTTGTTTTAGATAATATGAAGACTACGTCAAAGTTAAAAAAAAGAATCCGACATCATACTGAACCATTTGGTATATGGTAACATTTATTCAATTTCCAGTTTGGGTTGCGCGAAATCTAAGGTATTTTTGAGGGTCCTGTTCGAACACGATCTCTTGGAATGCTTCATTCAACATTAATGTGTCACCATTGCGATCTTTGGATTTTACTAGGTGATCATGGTGAACCACCATTATTCAATTGTCCGTCGGCTGTGAGCTTCATATATAATTTAGATGTCAGCTTGTCGAAACATAGGTCATCGGAATTTTCAATGAATAGGATTCAATGAAGACACATTGAGAATAATATGGAAATGTGACAATTGTTCCACATTGTTGATTCATGAATATGTATTTATAAATATTGGATTTATCATGTAGAATTATTTCTGTGAGGTAATACCATTTATTCACATAAAGTAACCACGAGAGAGTTCTGTAGAATTGACATTTTCATGAAAAAAAACTTTACGTACTTTACATTATAACCGTATTGGAATAATTCTATAATTTTCCTGTACAATCATTCCTAAATGAGTGAACTAAATAAGTTGCCTTGTTTATAAGATGGCTATCGGCAATCATATATCGACTTTATGGAACTGAAACTGTCTCAGGCGAGTCAGAAATAATTAATGTAGTTGGCAAGTTAGCGAGCGCGCTGATTCCGATTGGCAATTCCTACCGAGACGCAGAGTTTAGTAATTTTGCAATTCGTGTAGCATGGAAAACAATGACAGGTCGTTCCTAATTTGATAATGTAATTTGGTCGTGTCATGTTCTTGACGGGCCCATACTTCACAAATCATATACGATTCTACTTGAATTAATCAACATACGAGAGTACAATGACCTTGTAAATGTATGGAAATTTGAGATTTGAAGAGCTATGCTTGCTCTTTGGAAACGTTTGCCAAATTGGCCTGGCGAATATTTTTAAGAAGTTTGTCCTACCGGTATATGACTTAGAATACATGTACACATAAACTTAACAAATGAAACCTTCAGTTAAGCGAAAACCAAAGTTGCTCATCAACCCTCTGTATCGTATAGCGGATGACCTCGCCGAGGGGCATAACTACCAAATTCGGATCTCAATCGACATTTATTCTGATCACAAGCGACACTTCTTCAGCTCACTTTCATGACCTCTGACCTGGTCAAATACGTGATTATACTGTTTCCCTGAAAACTAATTACGTGCGACAATATGGTACCGACCGTTCCGTCCTTGAGGAACTCTATGTGACCAGAAGGATATTCTCGGACATCTCGCGGGAATCCCAGCCCCTTGACCAGCAGGTTCTCTTTCATGAATGAAATTGACGCCCTCATGGCAAAGGACACGAACAAATTTAGATGGATGGTATTCCGAGGACAGCGAAGTCGCCTGAAGGATAAACATGTTGTACATCTGAAGTTTTCCTGGTTTATTGGTTCATTACGGCAAGTTAAAGATGGCCGCCGGTGTCAGGTTGCCCGTATGCCTCCTCGAATGGGCGGTTGAAACAGTTGTTAAATGTATTCTGATTGTTACGTCATGAGATAGTGTAATTTGGTATAAGTTATGGTCCGTTCTCAACGCCGATCTGAGTACCTCGATCTCCCCGACCGACGAAATTCCGTGACCATGCTCGACCAGGTGTTTGGTGGGGGGTCTACACGACGGAAGGGGACCTCTGCCAGACCTCTAGTGGACCATACTAAATTCAAGACCCTTCCAGACCACTTTAAGACCACTTGCATACACACATTCCGACTTCTACTCAACCTCTACTCGACCTTCCAGACCTCTTCCCGATGTCTACCCGATCAACACGACCAACCCGACCTTTTCTCGACCTCTACTCGACCTATACCCGACCATGTACTATCGGGGATTACAGACGGTCTGGAAGCGGTCTGAAATACATCTTGTAGCGCTCTGGTAAAGTCGTGTATACTCGTGTGCAAGGTCTAATACATCGGGAAAACATCTAGTCACATATTTTTACCGATCTGTACTAGACCTGTACACGACCTCTACTCGATCTTGTACAACCCAAATCAGATGCATATCCTCGATCAACTCGATAATTTGCAGACCGCACCGGGTCTCTACCCGATCATACCCAATCATACCCGACCGCCTCGAAAACCAACGTCTATATACTGCCTGCTGCTCAACTTACATGATGTTGCTTCTCGATAGTCTTTGGTCAACTGAATACCGAACAAAATACTACAGTTTATATCTAGTCTACTGTTGTCGTGCTGCGATCGTGCCCAATAGTACATGGTCGGGTATAGGTCGGGTATAGGTCGGGAAAAGGTCGGCAAGTGGTTCTGAAGTGGTCTGGAAGGGTTTTGAATTGATTTAGTATGGTCCACTAGAGGTCTGGCAGAGGTACCCTTCCGTCGCGTGTTACCCCCCCCCCCCCCCGGCCGGTCGGTGAGATCGAGGTACTCAGATCAGCGCTGAGAACGGGCCATTAACTGTTTTGAATAATATACCATATACGGTTGAAAAAGTCAGCCACATTCCTATTGCAGTTCTACAATCTATCATCATTAATCCTTTTATATGAATTTAATGGGGCAGGTGGTAGCGCAGTGATAGAGTGGTAGAACGTTGGATTTCGGAGCCAATGGTTCCAGGTTCAAATCCCGCCCCGGGATACCGGCATCAATGCTCAATTACCTTTCTGACGCGATATTGATAGGATGCGCTGTCTGTGGTGTGGCAATACTTGTCAGTACCAGCCGGTGCTCGCAGGTTTACTGCAACATTCAGCGATACTGATGTTGCAGGTTCCTGCCTGCCCTAAACTCACAAGCCGTGATATGTGAAAGAATCTTGAAAGCAGCTCTAAACCCCAATCCAAAAAGAAAACAAATGTTATACACTAATAAGAAATTCCTAATATTGTATTATAATTAATGCATTCAACAATAATAGCTCAGTGTTAGTGAAATTCAATAAACATATAGTGTAGTTATTTATTTTGTATTTTTCTTTCTACAAATAATAACTATTTCAAAATTATATGGCGGCATGTTTGTACTCAGATTTTATTGTTAAAATAATAAAGTGTTATCGATTTTAAGAATACCTCCATGCCATGCAGGCACACGCTATATAGTTTATATATATAAATCAATCAACGTATCACCGGTGAATGTATACTTACTTGAAACTCAACATTATAAAAATAGCTAGAACCAGCGACGCCAATGAAATTCCATAACCAATGTTATACATAGGTCGAATGCTTCCCATATGGGCCTGCAAGGAAAATAATGATTTGATAATTTACATACGTATTTTAGTATGCTATCAATCAATGAATTCATTTATTGGTATAATGATCATTGGTCCATGCACATGCATCTTAATGGTATATACTAATTACTTCTATTATGTGCGCACACAGAACTCTAATGCTAAGTTACAATTACTTGTATGTCTTTTACAGCAATCCCATTCTTTTTGCGCTTCCTTGCATGCTCCGTATATGGAGCAAATGCGCTATATAAATGGATTATAATGATAACAATAATAATAATAATATCATCATCATCATCAGATTATCAACTATTTCAATGATAATTTGCTTCAATAAAATATATATAATGATGAAGAAGTTTATGATCTTAATAATATGTAATGGTAATGATAATGATGATTTTGATTGTGATAATGACTATGTATAGCATATACCTTTATTGGTGAAGATGATGATGATGATGGTGATGATGATTATACTGATGATGGTGACGATGAAAAATTCATTAATTTTATGTACTTGTGATGATGCCTTTGACGATAATGATAATGGTGACTCAGATGAATACTGATGATTATATTGATATAGTATCGATGATGATTATTATTATTATGATGATGATGATAGCGATGTTGACATAGTATGCTAACTATATATTTACGACTGTCATAATCTGTCCGTTCCAGTTAATAAACAGGATACCACTAAAAACGACGACGATACAGATGACAACTGCAAAGGATTCGGGTTTTTCGGATGATTCGAATATTTCCAGACGGACTTACCACGACCAGCGCGGACAGTTTGTGGTCGAAGACTTCAGCCATGCACGTGGTGTAGTTGGTCCACGTTGCGTTGGTTAGAGGATTGATCAGCCATGTTCCCCTCTCAGTGCAATAGCGACTTGCATTCTCTGGAACACCCCAAGAGATGATCATTTAGTGAAGCTGTAAGAATACGCGCATGAGGGTCTCGTATCTACTACGAGACCGCAACCATCCTAGTGGTTGTAGCGGTAAGAGTCGTAACTCCTATAGATACGTTAACAGGAAGTTAGTCCTCTTGTAGCGCTACACTGGTTCGTTGGAATGGGGATCTGGCATCTTTTCATGATGGTGTCATATCCTTTACGAGACCGTGCCCCGCTCGTAAATCTGTCTCGTATTATAGTAGTGGTTGAGACCATTAAAAAAGGTTATAGTGTCGTGGTGGACCTTCGTGAAAGGACGCCACGAAAAACAAACCGAGTGTCACTATATCTATTAGAACTAGGAATATTTAATCCATCTATTCAATAGCTGGGGCTTATTACTGAATATCGATCGTATATCGGAGCTAATTAAAGTGAGTTAAAATGGAGTAAAGCTTTAATACCTTTCACATATAATTATGATCCATTGCAAAATCCTTTATAGTAATAACGTACACGTAGCATACTACATGTATGTGATGTCATATAACATATCAATATTGAGTTGGAGGAGCCACAAGAAGGGGCCAAGAAGGAGCCACAAGAAGGAGTCGCAAGAAGGCATAGGACATACTAGACTATTAGTGAGAGCGGTTTGAACTACGCCTGGGGCCAAAATTTGGATAAACGGGA
Source organism: Lepetodrilus schrolli (assembly GCA_032361225.1). Classification (NCBI taxonomy): domain Eukaryota; kingdom Metazoa; phylum Mollusca; class Gastropoda; order Lepetellida; family Lepetodrilidae; genus Lepetodrilus; species Lepetodrilus schrolli. The sequence goes on from JAUTBT010029837.1 coordinate 8,075, forward strand.
TAGAGATTCAGGAAGACATGAATATATACAATTATTACTTTCCCTGAGGGAAGGTAACGACTTTATTAATATATAATAAAATACTACATACAATAGTGCAAATCATGATGCAACATTGCTGATCACGATAAAACAGGATGCTAAGTAAATGCATTTGCAAGACGTTTTTGTAAGTTTCATTGGATTGCTAGTTCTGCATGAGAGTCATTATGGACACGAATGCACAATTAATGCCATAACAACTATTTTCTATCTCCTGTTTCGTGCCTTATGATGTATTATTTTTTGTGCCGATAGGCTCTCGTTAGTAGTTACGAAATAAAAGTCTATTCCACATGCTACAATTACATTATTAGGAAATAGTTTTCTTCCGATAATTCAAAGAAATTCAGTTTGTGAAATCTCAGACTGGGCGAATGGAGAATCAATCGTTAACAGTAGTATTAAGCTATCGTCTGATCTGCAATTGATTTATTTGTTTTATATGTCTGGCTCGTCCATGTAATGGTATATGCGCTTCGCGTTTAAGTACGAATGCGTAGGCCATGCTGTTGTCAACTTGCGCGACGAGGTACACGTAAACTTACTTTTTAATTAAGATTCATTAATGATAGTATGATATTCATTTCTAAGGTATAAATATAGCACGACATGAGAATAATATTCACTGCAAAATACATAATTTAATTGATTGTTTTAAAATGAAATCTTGTTTCTTTTTAATTGTACATAACTAGGTTGTACTTTTATATAATAATATAACTTCAGGGTAATTCCAAGCGTCATGTTTTAACGAACATATCACAAAATAAATAAAAAATATATATGTATACCGGTATACATAATTATCAGGTTCAGATCTAGTGTCGTAAATCTGTCAATATGTCCATACACACGTTATCGCCAGTCACGCATCTATCATAAATCTGACAGAGGCAATAAACAAGCCATAAAACATGTGTTTATTTCATGTCAGTTTATCAACGATATCCACAAATGGGTTGAATACAACGCAAATTGTGTATATATAACCCAATGGATAATAGTCAATTCTGATACTGAATTCTGAATCTCTGTTATTTTTGTAACAAATAGAAAATTGTTCACTCGCATTAATTTGAGGTCGCAATTTTGCCTCGTTACCGCCATTCGCATTAAATTAGGCTCCCATTAATTTCTGGATTAACATACTATCAATAGTATCCATGATGTGCTTCGTGATCTTAGCGCTGGGAGAGTATGTCGTGGCCGTCGGAATCATTCTTTCTAACAGTGGAGGTAAAAAAACATACGTTACGGAGCCAACCAACTTTGGTATACGCTTACATACCTCCAATAGCTAAAAACCGCGAAGGACCCCACGGGTACTATAGCAGAGTGGAATAGTAACACACGGTGTAAAACGCATGTTACACAGAACGATCGTAGCGCTACAAGAGTCGTAACTGATATACGAATCTCGTAGCGCTACGACCGTTCTGTGTAAAGGGGCCATATAAAGTTACGACTCTTGTACGCTACGCTTGTTCTGCGGAACGAGGTTGATGGAGAGCTTACCACTGTTTCTGAACTTGTTGATGTAGTCGGGACAGGGTTGCAGCGACAGGGTTCCAGCGGGGGTATGGGGCCAGCACGTGAGGGTATCGAACTGGGCCATACAGTAGCTTCCTGTAACATATTCAGCACCCAGGTGCAACATGTACATTCATATTTCCCTGTCAGGAACTTCAAGATTTTTAAAAATATATATCTTAACCTCTATCATGTATTGTCCGCCAACTGTTCATTGGTTCAAGCATATGATGGACATGTTACACTATATATCAGTACCAGAGCAATGATACGATGTGGTTATACAAGAGATACTAACATTATGCATTGTAAATTACATAAGATATGATGGCAATGTTCTTGTACAATACATGTACAATAGCAGCGACATCGTAGGCAATTGGTACAATAACCTTTCCATGGTAAAAGACAGATGTATAGGTTGCCAAATACACCAGATAAAGTAATAAGATATTAGTAACAATGTTAAAGATACATACAAATATATACTCAACAAAATAAATTAAGGGCAATAGCCTTTTGGAAATGTTAATCTAGCTTAAAATATTTCCAAATATCTGCAAGTTCCAGGTATGTTTGAAGCATATGCAGAGGCATTGGACGAAGAATGGTACCGGATTCCTCATCCTGCGTTCCGAAATTCGGTAGAAAGATTACCCACCAAATATCTTCTGGCCCTTAGTTTGTGTTGTTGATTATTTCTCAAGGAAAACATTAGTGTATACTAATCATACCATTGTTTGGAAGGGGCGTGTTGCGGATGTATGATTGACAGCTGATAGAAGCGTTGATGAGTCGCTGTTTCTGTTCTTTAGCAGTGATCCAAACCACGTCCTGAAACATAGCAGAAACAGATCATTATCATATGACTACACATACAGTCTTGAAACCTAGCATAAACTAGGGTGTTATAACTATAATATGGTCACACAGGACGTCCTGCAACACGGTATTAGCAGATATTATTACCATAGCATCACCAAACAACTTCATGAAACATAGCAAATTCTGGAGTATTATAACCATACGATGAACACAGGTTCTAAGGTGCTATAATACCTGTTCACTCTACAATAGAATTCATGTTTTACCAACTAGCGCTGCGATCATGTCATGGTGCATGAAGCACTTACGCTATATAAATAAACTTATTATTATTATTATTATTATTATTATAATAACACTATTATGGCCATATTAGATCCATTATGTACCATGTGTTCTGTGAATTGTACTACTTTCTCGCCCAAGTAAATTGCCTATTCTTTGATGTTAGTTCCATATACGATCACGGTTTTCTTTACATATTTCATGGTCAAACGTATTTCTACATGCAAGCATACACATTTGATATGTCTACACAGGCATATTGGGTAACCAGCTACATTTTCCGCATATTCCACTGGTTTTCATATTTGGAGGTACAAAAGCGGATAATTTGTTAGTATGACGTTTACACGGTTTCTCGACTGCCGATTGGCTAAAGCATGGTCACGTGACAAAAGTTTACACGACAAATTGTTGCGTTCATTTAAGAAATGACTTTCATTTTATGGTTGTTCACTGAAGTATTATTCTATTTAATCTAGATGCAGGTTTTCATGACTACGTCTAGTCCATTGTCATATTTTGAGTACCTGGCCGCCGTTTCACAATGACATCCTAAATTTAGTAGCTCCTAACTTTAGGACCCAGTTTATCACCTTGTAAGTTAGATGTAGATTTAAGAAGGGATAACACTTGTGACGTCGTCGTGAAACACTTGTTACGAGATGATAACCTTTAGGACTGGTTTAGGAGCTGTTAAATAGTTAGGAGGCCGTCGTGAAACGGGGGCCTGGACGTCATCTAACAACTAACTGAATCTAACGATATAGCTACATGATTCCAATCGCAGCTAGTATCAGATTCTAACAAGACTATGCCTAACGGCTTAAAGATCGGGTCATGGTAGTAGAAGTTTGTCCATTGATAAACAGCTAGTATAATATGCATGTTAAGATTCAGAACATGGCTAGTACCTCTCACGAACTCCTACCTTCATGCATGTTGTTTTAATAACTGTTCCTTCCCGATCATATTTATCAAGGAAATGCTCTACATAAAAAAAACGAGTAGACAATCGGAAGACCCACACTGAAAATGCGCCACGGTTTATGAAATCATCACTGCCATTAGAAATTAGTTCGTTAGAAATTATAAGAAATGGTGAGAACGTGCTCGCAAGCTCCGACGTTCACACGAGTTGAACCAGCACTTTCAAATCGTTCATACTTCAGTGAACAACCATAAAATAACGGTCATTTCTTAATTATATATATGCTAAGTGCATGTACTTTGCATTTTCAACTCCAATTAGGTCGAAAAAGGCAACTTAATCTGTGATTGTATGCGTTTACAGGGTCCAATGAGCTCTGATTGTGCTGTTTTCCAAGATTTAATAATGATCTATTAGAAATACAACAAATCAAAATCTTCACGACATTTGATGACACCTGTTATACAAACTACATTTTGAATGTTTATATTGGGCCTTAAATGATTTGTCACTAGACTTACATTAACGTTCTGACGGTAAATATTATCATCTTCTTTTCGTAAATTCACAGTCCAGCTGTACGCTGTATTTCTCAGAACTTCCGCTAACCTGTCTTGGATTATAACAAAACGCTGACTCACTTAGAAAGCATGCGAGTTATACAGTATCTGACTGCCCTTATTCGGATAAGTGGAATTAAGGAATAGTTAAAACCGTTTATATCCCTTCTCGTGCAACTGTACTGATGGTTAACGTATAACTAATAGTAATTGATTTTAGTCTGTTTTATCGGTGTCTTATTGACGTCAAATGACCGGACAATGATTTTATAAATATGTCGTGTTACTCTGCGTTCGTTTTGTGTTGATCACATTATACTTCTCTCGCTCTCCTTCTCTCTCCTCTCATTTTCTCTCATTATCTCTCTTTCTATCTCCCTCCCTCCCTCCTTCCCCTATTTTTTTCTCTCTCTCTCTCTGTGTCGATCTCTCTCTCGCTCTCTATCTCGCACTATCTCGCTCTCGTTCTCTCTCTCTCTCTCTCTCTCTCTCTCTCTCTCTCTCTCTCTCTCTCTCTCTCTAAACAATATTCTTGATTATATCATGTATATATTGGGAGTATTCTATAATAGCTGAAAAAAAATGCATATAGTTACAGTGCTCAGATATCTAAATAAAATAAAAACTTTTATTATTCAATAGAACTATTGAAGTAGGTTGTACATCTCTCTCTCTCTCTCTCTCTCTCTCTCTCTCTCTCTCTCTCGCTCTCTCTCTCTCTCTCGTCTCTCGTAATTTACTTTCCTAGAAACATCACAGAACAGACTGACAGGCAATCTAACATAGGCAAAACAGCCAGCATATCAATATGGTCTGAATAAATCAACTAAATGGACCACTTAACATGAACGAATACATTTTAATAAAGGACCATCGCAAGATAAGCGAACCAATTTGAAGTGTAGTATTATCCATATTACTTCATTCTTCCCGTAATACTTTAGCGAGTAATGGGTGGTGCGTCTATCGACTATATTCCGCTGAGGAGATCCCGTTATCCTAGGCATTAGATCTACATGCACTTGTAGAACGTCCTTCATGTTGACTCAAAATTGTCAGTAAAAATTTCCGTTACGTTGAAAGGGAAAACATAAATTCTTAGTTAAAGTTGTTAACAACATTATCACTGGCAGTTTTTCCCCCTTTAATCGTCAACCTTTCTATCTTTCATGGAATCCATCACAACGACGATAAAATTAAAGTCATCGTTAAATACTGATCGGGGAACTGTTCCAGTTAAAGCTCTCAAAAAAAACGAAATTTACTTTAATAGTTCAATTCGATATTGGCGAATTCAATATAATCATCCAGCAATTATGTAAGGCGGATATTTCCGAAAGTAACTGTTCTGAACTAATTCATGTCGCCTATACCGATCCGGCGATAGTTGGAAAAAGAGCACGTAGCTTTCAATAAATTTCAACATCAATCTTTTCTTTAAAACATCCTGTCATGCTCGCCGATCAGTAGAAGGAAAAAATGTACATATATTGTAGTAATGAATAAATGTGCTATGCAACAACATGAATTAATTTGACCTGATCAATGAGTTCATTCGCGTATGGGTAACACGTAATACGTGTTTTACCATGCAATGTTCAGCTGTTAAGGAATTGTTTGGCCATAATTATAATCTCTGGTGATATCTATCTTAATGAGACTTGTTCTACTTAACACATAGTTTATATATATATATATAAATTCGGTCAGCTTTATAAGTGCAATGGCACCGAATTTCCCTCATGGCCTTGTTCTTAAACTCTGGTACGTATCCAGTTCAATTGTTCTACTCGCATTGTCCGGCGTAGTGATTCTGACTATTGTGATGTCCGTGTGAATGTGTCTTTGCTAGAACGCGCACGAATACACACCAGTAAATTGCTATAGTTTACTGCAAAGCGACCGTTTACCAAAGCGTCCGTTGAATGAACACGTTAGGAGATTGTGTGAGCACTCTGGAAGATTCCTGGCAGAGCTATTCAATGCGGCCTCACGCCTATAGACTACGGTACTTTGGGATATTAACAAGAAGCTGCTGCTAACAGAATAGCAAATATCATGGGTACAAACTTAATTGGACTATGCAATGGCACAGACTATTTCTCGGGGGTTCATTATCACGATGAATGGAGGTTACTACAAATAAAGTAAACGTTGAAAGGTTATTTAGATATGTAAGTTTGTATTATGAACGACCAAGAAACATGGAATCTTACCACACATTTATGTCTGTGTGTGTGTGTGTGTGTGTTTGCGTATGTGTGTGTGTGTCTATGTGTATATGCGCTTTGAATTAGATTAATGCACTAGATTTTGGCCTGGTTATTAAGTCAGTCTGGCAGTATGTCAGTGACCTAGCTGCTATCCTTGTACGGTTTGAGAAGAACCCGTAAATATATATTATAGTAAGACATCTGATCAAAGTAACCAAGACTGATATATCTCCGTGTGGAAATGCTCTCCTTTGAGGTAATTAATCAGAATGACCAATCAGGATTCGATCATTCAATGACCTGTTGTACTGTTAGCTATTTAGATCATGGTTTTAGATAACGATATATTTAGATGATGGTTTTCATCATCATTATCATCATCACCATCACCATCGTCGTCGTCCTCCTCCTCTTTCTCCTCCTCCTCCTCCTCCTCGTCGTCGTCCTCCTCTCCTCCTCCTCGTCATCATCATCATCATCATCGTCATCATCGTCAGCAGCAGCATTGTCATTATCGTCATCGTCATCGTCGTCATCCTCATCCTCGTCATCGTCATCCTCGTCGTCATCTTCTTCTTCATTATTATTATTATTATTATTATCAGTATCATGAGCACCACTAGCACCACAATCACCACCACACTACACTACCACCATCATCGACATCATAATCATTATCAACAACATCACCATCATCATCCATATCACCACCACTACATGACTACCATGACCAATAATGGTGTCATGAACACAAACAGCTTCCCGAATAATAGTAAAGAAGTGCTACCATAAAATTAATTTTATTACATCATTGCCTTAGCCTGAATCCACTACAGGGTTGTTGTGCATTACAAGTTGACCATAATATCCAGAAACACAACGCCACCCGGAGTTATCACTCAAACCTGTTCAAACAAATACTACCCGACACACCGTGTAAATCCTTCTTTTAATGTTCCAAATCATCTGCAGAATCTATGCATTTTCTCACGGCAATTTACCCGCGGCAAGTCAACATTTCCAAAATCACGCAGACTTCCGATCAATACCCGGGGAAGTAGTAAAGAAGTTAGACGCCGGACGTTGACCCAGAAATGACAAAGTCAACGGCCATGAACTCATTGCACACATTACTATTGTATTTATTGTCTATCATGTATTACTGTCTGTTATATAACTTACTTTATTATCTAATAGAAACTTGAATATGGACAACATAAGCTTAATTTTGCCAAATATTATATTCATGCATATAAAATAAATTAACATTTATTAATATTTATAAGAATGCAACTCAAGTAAGTTTATGAGAACAAGGAAGTATACAGATATTTCGTGTATCATGCAACTTTGCTTGACTAATAACTATGCAAATTAGGGAGCTCTGACAGTGTGTGATGCCACGACAATTTGTAATAAGAATTATGGAGCGGTTTACAATTTACTGACCTGTATGCATTCCTACGCGTTACGTTAAAATGTCGATTCACACTTTGACATGTTCTACTTATAGAGAAGTATTTAAGCTTGACATTAGATGATAAAGAGATTATTAACCTCGTGTCTTTAGATATCGTCTATATCCTGCATTTAGGGACAATCTCTATGTATTAGACTCGCTGAAGCTCGTTTAATACAAAGAGTATCCCTATATTGAAGCATTGTACCACTTATGTACCGTGCATGTTGCGTCTTTGTATCATATATATATATATATCTAAATACGTACGTTGATATTCCGTATCCATCCTCGAAACACCGGCCCCGGGTTTTCGAGGATATTTGACGGATGTAAAGTAATCATTTATTGGCCGAGGTTTCGGGTTTAGTGGGTTATTTGACGGATGTTAAGTAGTCATAATAGCCGGTGTTTCGAGGATGACATGAAACAGGATTAATGAGAATAAACCTTCTGTTTTTCTATCTGTCTCTCTGCCAGGTACTAATAATTTTATTGGAATAATTAGACACCAATGAATAAAACTTTACATCCATAACCACACTGCTGTCAATTTTAGCTTAAGCTTAAACTTATTTCCACAATTTCCCATAGAATGCAACATCCGACATAATCAAAGCTGTACCCGATATAGCAAAACGAAATTAACGATTTCAAGTAGCATGATTACACGCCCGTCATCTATAAGAAGCGGATCAGAGCGTTCGATCAATGGAACAGTCGTTCCTACGTATGACCTAAATGATCCCTCGGGTCTTCGATAGTATATTACCTTTCAGATAGAGCAATTCCCAGATACCTTTGACTGTCAATAAAACTTCAAACAAAAGGTTTAATTGATTTATTGGGGGAAATTAACAGTTTTTAAGCGGTCAATGTCACCCTTGTGCTATGCGTGTCAAGATACCAGGCTGTTCTTGTACCTGTACTGTGGTATTGCCGTATGGACAGTTTCAAGGCATACAAACAGCTATAGTTGATGTATTTAATGGTCAATACAAGCGCACAATTCAGCCAACTACTTATTGTTTACATCAAAGTATATTACTTAGCAATATATTCATTATTTTAGGGGGGAGCATTGTATACTCAACAAAATAATTAAGGCCCAATAGCCTTTATGGACGTATGCAAATTTAGCTTTATATTATATTTAGAATGTATTGTAACTTAAATTAAGAGAGTTTTAATTATATCCGTGAACAATTCTTGTTTTGCGAAATCATATATTTTGGCACCATTGATTTCAACGTGTCGTCATCGCTACCCATACCTGGTAGTTCTAACTCAATTAGAAAAACAAAAACAAAAATATCACTTCCGGTGAGCATCCGAACTGTACGTAGGCCTGTGGCTGTCTTCCGTTAAATACATTTACTTCACCATCTGCTGGTCGTACAATACATACATATTCAAGTAAAAAAACAAACACGCGTGTCGAAACGAAATAACACTTGTGGATGCTTTATAGCATTGAATGTATCGCATCACCTCTTGGCACAGGCTGATAGACGGAAAGTAGGTGGGTTTGGTATCCGCTGGTGAAGACGATGGGCAACAACTTGGCGAATGACATGGAACACACGAATATATGTGACGGCGTTGATGGAGAAATATCAGAGCAAATGTATAAGGAGAAGTTGCATCTGAATGTTAACGTGCGTCTTATCGTGGAAACGTGTAACAACACACACATCTTCTCCAGCAATTGTGTCATTATTCTAGTTTTATATAAGAATTACGTGCAACAACACACGTATCTTCTCCAGAAATTGTGTCATTATTCTAGTTTTATATAAGAATTACGTGTAACAACAGACGTATCTTCTCCAGCAATTGTGTCATTATTTTAGTTTTATATAAGAATTACGTGTAACAACACACATATCTTCTCCAGCAATTGTGTCATTATTCTAGTTTTATATAAGAATTACGTGTAACAACACACGTATCTTCTCCAGCAATTGTGTCATTATTCTAGTTTTATATAAGAATTGTGTGATCCGATGTATTAAGACTGCTAAGTCATATGGGTTTGGGGGTTGTCGTTGGGGGTTGTTGGGGGTTGTTGGGGGTTGAGAGTTTGGGTTTGGGTTTGGGTTTGGGTCTTGGGTGTTTGGGTTGGGGTTGTGGATGAGGGTTGTGGGATGCGCTTGTACTGAAAAAACAACATCTATTAAATTTAATATTAGTGAAAACTGCCTATGCCAATGTATAGTCGTAAAAAATTGAGTATGCTACAACATAATATTTTTACAACACCCCCCCCCCACACACACACACATATATACACACACAGATGAAGACAGACATACATACTCTCCCTCTCTCTCTAGAACTATTGAAGTAGGTTGTACATATCTCTCTCTCTCTCTTTCTCTCTCTTTCTCTCCATCTCACACTCATATTCTGTAGATCTTTCTATCTCTCGCTCACACTTACGTGGACTACGTGAATAAATAGTAGTTCGGCGGACTACGCGTGTTGAATCCAATCTATTTGGTCTGTATTTCCTTATATTATCTTGTCACCAAGTTACCAATAATAAAGACGTTAAATAAATAAATAAATGTAATTTCCTTCTAATCTAGACGGCATAGTAGGATCTATTTGAAATTCACTTTTAACAATGGCGGGTAATATGAGGAAATATGATATTATTACACGATCCGGTGAGGAATCGATCCGGGCCTTGTGGGCTTTCATCGGAAGTACTAAAGATGCATCCTGGAAGTCATAATTACTAGGAACAACTTGCTAAACAATGAAGTTTATTCAAATGGCAAGGCTGGTTTGTTACTTAACGTATATATTCAGGTTGTAATGACGATGTGTTGACCAGTTCAATGGTTAACGCTGTTAACCACCCTCACCAGTGTACTCTAGAAGAAATAGGACGTAGTATTCATATAGCTGTGTCAATATAAGGGGCTTGCATTTTGCAAAGTAGATAATACTGTGTCTACTACCCTAGTATAGACAGTATAGTACAAAGTACTGCTTGCGTTTGAAGGTGTAAAGTTTAATTCTCCAAGATCAAGGTTTTTCACAAAGCTTACACAAGATAATATATTGAGAGGGAGATAGAGGGAGAGGAGAGGAGGGGAGAGAGAGAGAGAGAGAGAGAGAGAGAGAGAGAGAGAGAGAGAGAGAGAGAGAGCG
>JAUTBT010029848.1:0-38429 GCA_032361225.1 Lepetodrilus schrolli
GTGTGTGTGTGTGTGTGTGTGTGTGTGTGTGTGTGTGTGTGTGTGTGTGTGTGTGTGTGTGTGTGTGTGTGAATATAATATTATAACTACACATTTTATATACAATGCATACATAATCACAAACACTAGCGTATTTATGCGACTCGCGTTTGTGCACAACCCTCGATATGCACACAGATGTACCATGATGCAGGCCCTGATGTCTATATGAAAACACGTATGGAATACATATGTGGAAAATGCATGTATAGAAGCACGTATCAAGCAAGTGTTGCTACGTTCACGCACTATATTTAATACCGACTTGTAGCAGCTAGGATCTGGCGTTGTAGAAAACCACTCAAGTACAGTAATTATGCGGGCAATGCTGTAGTTCCCATACCTCCCCACATGGACAATGTATTGATTGTTACCCAGGATGGGACGGTCTGCCTACAATCATCAGATTAAGTGCTGCGTGCACGCCTTCAGCGCCAGGGTTCCCAGTAAGATTCCCTCTTTTGAAAACGTAATCTGAAACCGAATATGCCTAATATGACAATCTAATTAAAACTAAAACCTTGGTTCGCAACTTCCCTTCCGAACCTCATCAGCAACTAGGATCTATAATGATATCCCGTTTGAGGCTTTGTTCTGCTGACATTTCGTGAACTAGTTATGCAATATGAAGCTAACATAGTCCTATTTAAATTGTATGTGCCAGTTTAAGAGTACGAACAACAATATTCGATGAGAATATATATGATTGGCTATACGAAAATGAATCAGATCAAACAGTCTAACTGTGTATCGTTAGATCTTAGTGTTGCAGCATTGAACCAAAATGTCGTGTTTATCTGTGACTGTAGTGCATGATGACATTTTAGTCTTGGCCAGAGGACTGCTATAACATTGTAACATCTGTCAGGATACATCAGCCTATATACGCTATTTAGTGGTGGTTAAATAAAATAAACGCGTGCAGTAACGCTACATTGTTCAATATTAATACATATCAGCAAGATTGTTAACAGTTAGTTTTAGCAAGGAATAAACGTAATGTATGGCAGTTTATTTGACTGCGGATACTAGTACATTGTTCAAACTGTTACACTATCTAACTACATTGTATATGTGTCGCTGTGAGATATACTTGTTATTCTCCTTCGAATATCACAAGAAAGTACACAGCATAACTTCATAAATAGGGTTGAAATGGTCGCCGAATATATAAAAATACGGCAACACGAGTAAATACATTGCGTACATACTTGACTAAACTGCCACGAGACTAGGAATTGGCAAATTGCCTGGAAAGCACGCCAACTGCCAAGTGTGTTGAAAATAGACAATATAACATGTCATCAGAGAATCTAGCTGTGTTGTACGTGTCTGGTTTATGATCACATCTTCTCTGCAATGTATTCATCACTAAATCACACTTCCGTACATTTCATCCGGTTCTGTATATGTTCGTGAGTATCTGTATACATGTACAGTGTAGGCCTATTCCCATAGCGTGGCGGTTCTGGATCCCCACGTGTTCATCTCACGTAGTATTGTCCTGTCACTGCATGGCCAGTATATAATTGCATGGTATTTCAAGGTCGTGCTTGAATTAGGAGAGGTCTACTGCCCATAAGGGTGTAGTGTATCCTACTATATATACCTGGGGCGTAATTGCCTGAACGGATGAACGAGTGAATGATGGTATCGGGGATATACATGTAGTATCATACCTAATGCAGCTGTGCTTGGACCAATAGGTATTACTAGCATATACCTGGTTAAAACGTAAAATATTATAGTACGTGTTTAAATGCATTGTATATGGTAACATAAACAGCGTTTAATTTTTGAACGATATCCACGTATATTATAGCGACATATCATTTAAATAAAATACTTGAATGAAATTGTTATAGATAGATAGATCCGTTTGCCGACGTGCATGGTGTGTGACATTAGCATAACGTGTTCTCATATATATATAAACAATAAACTATAAAAACTATAAATAAAAAAAACACGCTATGTATCGCTTTAAAATGCTCTACAGATATTCGAGACATAAATAATTCATTCGTTGATATTCCAGCTTTATTAGTTATGGTCACTGGCGTTCACACCATGACACATGTCACATGGTCTACTACAACCTTGCATGAGCTGTTCATAATTGTGAATCATGTGATGTGCTCTAATTCAGTCGCTATAGTTTCGGAATCTCATGCTAGTTATATAAACGTGATATTCTCTCGGGTATAGATATCGGCACGTGCACATGCATATATATGCCTATTGATAGAATGTAATTATGTATTTTTCATTATCAAATGGGAGGTAAGGTAGCTGCATGGCGCCAATCACGATGCGGTTTGGATGGAAGGTGTTGTTACACATGATAACAAACCACAGTACGGACGTAGCCTATATAAGTCATCATTGGTTGCATTGGATGAACAATACCTTCATTTCATCATCTTCACGTTCAATACAGTTTTTGTAAATTAATTTAACAATGTTTGCATTTAATCAAACTATTATAAATTACTGGTGATAAAAGATACTATTTGAACCTCCGTTTAACGACGTACCTTTAACATTACGTTTTAAGCGTACTTAATTTTAATTTTGCATAATTTCAGAATACTATTGTGACGGATATATAGGTTAATGCAAATGACCTATTTCTATAAGTACAAGGCATTTAGAGAATGTATAGAAATTGATATAATGTCTTTCGGTCCACCTGGATATATTCTGCTGATGTAAGTCACATGTGTAGAAAGTATTCCAGACAAGCGTATCAATGAAATATATATATGTGGAGTCACGCATGTGTGAAAGGTGAGCTCCAATGACACGCCGTGACACATATCTACTCCTGCGGCATGCGTGGATTGTGAATATAAAGTGATTAACCTTACCAGTACCGCATCCCTAAACGCAATATTTGACAGCATCTCGAGTTTTCCACCAATCAGGACAAACGACACATGGGTCGCAGTCAATAAGCAACATGGCCGAAAACAGCAAAGGCGGGATATTTGCCAAGGCGCAAAAAAGACTTACTAGGACGAAAACAAAGGTGAGTTTTAACATTTGGCAATAATGAGCAACTTTTAACTATCAATTTCAGTTTGCTTGTCAATTTTCGTTTGTAATATTCGCTCCGATTTTTTACCAACGCGGAACGAAAACTGCAGGTGGTGACCGATAAACTTCCTAACTTCTGTCACTGTTTGGTCCGAAATCATCATTCGTAAACAAACCCAGGTCATTAACTGAGCGATGGTCACGTTGCTTTGTTCATCTTCATTACGAAATATAAGTAAACTTCTCAATACAGACTGTATATAGATGCATTCCCATGCCTCAATAAACTTAGCGAGATGATATTATCGCATGAAAAGGCATGACCCCCATCTACACACGGGTCATCACTCAGAAAAGGGGCGTGCCCTTTCTCAACGTGGACAGCGTCAAATATTCAGGTGACACTGACAGCTCAAGTGCTCGTAGTCTTCATCCGGACAGTTATTTATCGACCATCTACACCTTGCAAAGGTGCTGAACATTGTACTGTCAAAGGAGGAAATACTCTATAACAGTCAATTTAACATTTTACTACATGAACCAATTGGTTTGGGATATTATCATGTAGAAAATAAGGAAGTATAAAAATGATTACCATCATAAAATGAAACATCATTATATTTAACTTTACCAGTATCTACTACTGAACTACACTTTCAAGTTAATCTTGTATAAATTCCTGTATATCTAGAATATATTCTCCTAACTAAAAAATATATGCTGCACAATTTTGTGAAAACATCACTGTAAACATTACTTTTAGAATACAATATTTGAAAATTTAATACCACATATTCAAAAATGGAATTTAATTCTAAATAGATGTACCATTTACAAAACTATGTATCATATCATATTAATTTTCCACTTCATATTGTTCATCAATCAATTTCATAACCTATGGCATGAAAGATCAATATCTCGATCAATGTACTGATCTTTTACTTTATGAAATCATCAAACATAATATTAATAATCAATATTATTTACCTCACATATATATATAGTATAATATATGATATATGATTATTTGGATGTTTCTGTAGTCTCTTCCTTATGTTTGATAAAGATATTAGTACAAGCTTGTCTGTTTTTCTTCTTAGAACTTTGCAGATAAGATTTATTACATTAGAATACTTCCTTGTCTTTACTGGTATCTAACATGTCTAATGGTCTGATGCATATATTATTTTGTTACATTTGTATATTAAGGCCATAGTTGTTTGATTCCCTGGTTTACGGTTTCCCCCGACCCCGATGTTTTCCACTTTGGAAAATAGAAATAACTATTTTTATTATATTCTGCCGACAGTGCACAAGTCTTTTAAAAATTATAATAATAAATGGTAAATAATAAAAGGTTGTATAACCCATCATTGAACATGGACAAAGACTGGCAGGCATTGTTGGATGACAAAGATGAAGCCAATTTAATTACTGACTGGTATGTATGTAAAATAAAAGTCTAATTTATAACAATTACTGCTATTAACAAGCATTGAAATACAACTATATTGATCAATTATATATTTTTGTTCTTTTCTGTCAACCGACGGTTTCATAATCTCCAATTACTGTTATTTTTATATTGGACCAGACCGATTGGCCATAATATCAAATTATAGTTATTTATATTTTCGACCGCCTGAGCCAAAATGATCACCGAAAAATCTCTAAACCAGGGAATAAAAAAACTATGGCCTAATGTTGAAAACAATGTTATTATCCTGGTGCTAATAATATAATGTTGAAAAGAAATGTTATTATCCTGATGCTAATAGTATAATGTTGAAAACAAATGTTATTATCCTGGTGCTAATAGTATAATGTTGAAAACAATGTTATTATCCCGGTGCTAATAATATCATGTTGAAAACAATGTTATTATCCTGGTGCTAATAGTAATACTGTTATGATGAGATTTAATTTGATGCAAACTGCAGCATGGTATACATACATAGCCTTTTGTAGGGTGAGCCCTTTAATAGCTCACTGTTTATTCACTACATCTATACTCAAAGTGTTCACTTGAGTTTAGGTATGATTGTCTGGGCATCATATTTAAAGCTAAAAATACAAACTGCTACAGTCCTCACTAAAATCACCAATTTTCGTACAATATCATTCCAAGAATTATACATGCTATAAATGCTTTTGTTTTTATTATAAATAGTCTTAATAATGTACAGTATAATAATAATTCTGTTATTCATTAGGATTTTAGTTATAACTCTATGGAAAATTACAGCCATAATTATCTATTGATCCTAAACTGCAGTTTATAATACAACTTGATATTGCATCTTGATAGCAATTGATATTTGCTGTACATGTTCTGTTACACACACTTGTAGCTGTTCTTATGAGAAGAAATGATCACAATGTGACCTATAATTTAATGTATGATGCACATTGTTGCAGTCTATAGGTTGTTATACACGCATTCAGTATACATTACAGTCACAGGTGGCTGGATCAGATGTAGGTAGGGCTTACTCCCATTTGATCGAAATTCCCATTTGGTCGAACGGCCAAAACAACAATAGATATGTTTCAATAGTCTTACTGATATTCATGTTGTTACTTTAGTCATTATGATGAATTGTTCCAGATTAGTTGGAAACCGATTACTATTGGAAAGATGTATAGATATCGCTTCACACAAAGTATGCAATTATGACAAATATCGTTTTCCTTCTTTTAAAATAATACATGTATTGGAACATGTTCTCGTGAATGCCTTTAAATAATTAAATAAGAAGGTCTCCATCTACACATTTTCACAATTTCTCAGAATGTTACACTCACTCACAATGTCACAATCGCTTCAGCTTCAGAAGGTGACCAATGGAGAACGTATTGGTAATAAATTAATAATCCATCTGTTTAGTTTACTCAATTGATGGGCAAGTTCATTAAATGCACAGGTAATAAGGTATTGTTTACATAACAGACAAGTACTTATTTTTCGACCAATTGGCATTTCGACCAAGTGGGAATTCGACCAAATGGGATGACACCGTAGGGGCGGGTGGTAGCGCAGTGGTAGAACAGTTGGACTTCGGAGCCAAGGTTTCAGAGAAGGCCTGGGAGTTGCATGTTACTTTGTATTGATTTCCCTGGTACCGGGCTACTTTGTACTGCACATTGTAGGGAACTTCATGGTTGAGTTCTTGTGGCAAGTTGGCAATTCTACCAATTAGAATACATCACTCTAAAGATGGATGCTCTTGTCTTTTAATTGATTAAAGTTGTATGAAATTCTGGAGAGTTGGCATATTGATGTCCAAAGAAGGAAGGACAAACTATTATTTTCTCATGGCCAATAGTTAAATTACTAATGTATTTAAAAATTATGATTTGTGAATCTGTAGATAGTAAATTTGTAAAAAGTGATGAACATTGTAGAATCAGTAGTATTTGTCCCCATTCTTCTTCATGCAAATGTTCGACTTAATAATAATGAATAATAATAATTACCAAGTAGTAAATTCTTGAGAATATAAGTACATGTTACCAACAGTTTGATGACAAAAGGGGAAAAACCTCACCCCATCCTTCAACCAAGCCAATTGTGACCCAGTTTATTTCGGCAATAGTTTCAACTTCCACGGTCACTCAATCACAGTTGGGGGAAGTATGACAAGATTTGACAGATCAGTTTGACAAGATTGAATGGTAGACTGGACTGGTAGCTGGCTTAAACAAATATTTGTTTTTAAGAGATCCTATAGGACTGCTACGTGGTATAAGGGACCCCGAGCTAACTAGGTGGGTGTGAGTACTGTATTTTGTGTCAGGGACTCCAAACTTACTATGTGGGTGTGGGTATGTTATGTAAGGGACCCCCCGAGCTAACGGGGTGGGTGTGGGGAGATGCTGTGGATGATGGATTGGGTGTGGGGTGGGGCGTTTTGCTGAATTCAGTGGATGAAATGACAGTACTGGACAATGGTCTGGTCATTGTTTGGCTTAAATAAAGTGTACACACCTAATCAAAGGGCAAGTCTGCAAGGAAATCTGAGTGATAAGCAAACAACATCGGTACACCAAAATTATACAATTTAATGAATTCTTTCCTCATGCGAATATCCAGCTGACTCCGTGGCGTAATGGTTAGAGCGTCGTCCCGGGGTCCAGAAGGTCGCGGGTTCGATCCCCGGTCGCATCATACCAAAAGACATTAAAAGGGGGTACTTGTTGTTCCCCTGCTTGGCGCACAGCAGTAAAGGGGTAAAGCAAGGATTGGTCGGCTCAGCTCGGAGTCAGTATACTGTGTCTGAAAAAAAATCAAAGCATGTGAATATCCACTACTGTAAAGTATGGTATGAATAGAATTAGTTTTTAGATAACTTCTAGAAACATTACAATAAGTTGAATAATTCACAAGGAACAAATTTCTGCACAATCTAACTGCTTTGAATTGATTTTTAAATTATTTTAATTTTTAGTATTCTCAGCATTAGATTGTCAAACTAAATAGAATATTTCCACTTCCACCTTTGATTTAGAAATTTGTTTTCAAAGTTCTTCGATGAATCAGCATGTCACAATATGCATCAAAGTAACAGCTGCTCAACTGTTGGATTTACACTAAGTTTTACAACCATTATAAGTACCATTCATGGTAAACTCTATCCATCTCAGAAGAGATAATCATATGCCATATATCTCATGTACAAACGCACAGCATAGGTTCTTTAAGAACTATCTTATAAATGAAAGTTCTTGTACTACTCCAATGAGCATTGCATTTTTAAAACAACAATTCTCTTCAGAAGAGTACAGCTTTAAATCACACAAATCCTCATTATTTATTGGAGAGATTTACCATTTTAACCATTTGTAGACACAGTGGATAGGCTTTTGCTGTTATAGGGAGTCTGACCTATTAATACTGTCCTTTAGACTTTGTGTCAATACTTATAGGTATACACATACTAGAGTCTTTGTATCAGTGCGTGATCATACAGGCGGGCATTTGAATGTGGTATGCTTAGAGGTGGTGTGAAGTACTGTTGGAGAGTATTATGCTGTTTTATGGGTTTGGTGTAAACAGGGAAAAGGTTGCATGTGTGTATTTGTGTATATTTTACTTAGACATGTGTCTAAAAGTTTATGAAATCAAACCATTAGACGATCAACATAGAACGTTCACCAGTCATAATTTAGTCAAGTTTTAATTAAAGGTTTAGGCTTCAGTGGAATTTGGCAACCAAAGTCTACATTCTGAGTAGGCATTTACACGAATTGGATATTTTCCTATAGGCAATTAGATGTACTCTTACAACTTGGTACACTCTGGTGCACACTAATGATATGTGATATACTTGTCTTAATGGTGTATATGGGTACCTTAGACTATTAGGTATCACATTGCTAATGTTAAGTTATGTTCTTTACCAGATCGTGTTTATTCTAAGTAACTGATCAACAACATCAAGGTATTTCATCTGCATGATGTCATTCATCACCAATTCAAGCTATGCTGTGTGTGATGTTATTCATCAAGTTATGTGAACTGCATGATGCCATTTATCAAGCTATATGAACTTCATGATGTCATTCATCATTAAGCTAAATGTGAACTGCATGTTGTTCATTATACTCTCTTCATCATTTCAGGCCAATGTTTAAAATTATTGGTGTGATCAATTAACAAAATATGAACTACTTTAAAATATGATATCCAAATAAACTTGCATATCTGTGTGGATATTCCTTGTTGACCTTCCAATGACCTTGATCCAATAAAAACCAGCTACAATTGGAGAGCCTTCGCTGTTTGAACAACTGTTATTGAAAGCTGGTCACTTATAGGTTTCCCACGAAGATGAAACCTTTAATTAGCCTCATGCATTGAACATTTAGTTTTGGCAATGAGTATGAACATTTGTTGAAAATGAGGAAACTTTTAATTGAACACTTGGAAAGTTTTATTTTGAAATAATAAAGATATTTATGTATGTATTTATTTTTGTACTTTCCAGTGAATAGCATCTTATTCATAATGAGTAAATCAAGTGATGTTCAGAGAATACTTAATACTATGGTTACCATGGTTACTGATGTCAGTATTTTTCTCACTGCATGACAAATTGGATTGTGACTTCCAAAGTACTTGAATATGAAGATTTTTAGATTTTTATTATGTGCGGTATCACTTCATCTCTATTGTTGAAAACTATCGTTCCATGTCAGCTACAATCATAGAAAGTGTACAATGTGTACTAATCTGACCCTTTCTATGACATCTAGGACCCACTGATATTCATGTTGAATGGGCAATTGGGTTACTGGATAGGTTAACATCACTTTGACAATTCAAAAATACAGTTAACTGATAAATGTTCTAATAATTATTGTAATATATATTGTAGCCTATAATAAATATGTAAAATGTGTTTCTTGACGACTAGAGAAAAGGATACCAGGTGTGGTTTGTGTTTCTTTTCAATTTTTACCTTGGCAATAATATTATTGACCTTTTGTATAATTTTCCTATGACATGAGTACAGGTATGTTTTTGTTATGACTTTTCTTGAGAAAAGGAGATCAAATCTGCTTTTGTACTTAAGTAGGCAACACACAGATGTTTCTTTTTTTTTCTTTTTCCTTTGGCTTTTATTATTTAGTTATTACATGTTTCTAGAAGTCACATGGAGTAGTGTGGGATGTAGAGTACTAGTACATGGGATTGAGTTTGACAGGAATAATGCCACACCTGTATCAGGTGTGTTATTGTCTTTGGTCACACATTCCATACCATCATTGTCTGATGAACATCTCAATGATTGCAAAAATGTTTCTAATGTTTCTGATGGTAAAAATATCTGTGGTTTTGGGCTAAAGTTTCTTAGCTTGAAATGGTATAGTGCTCCAATATTACAACCATTTATCTGTGATGTAATTTTGGGTTGGGTCCTTGTACAGTGATAGAATGTTGGGCTTCGGGGCCAAAGGCCCCGGGCTAAAATCTCATCTGGAAGCCTGGAGTCAATGTTCGCAAAAGATACCTTCCAGACATGAGATCATAATACGCTATCTGCACAGTGGCAATGCAGTTATAATCCTTGGTCTGTTAGTACCAGACGGTGCTTGTAGGTTTACTGCAACATGCTGGAAAAAAAGCTCATAGCACTGCATTATTTTAATCTTTGTGACGGTCAGGATGGGGTATTTTGTTTTTAAAGATATTTCCAATAAATTAATATGTGATTGTTAGTTGCTATTCTTGAATTTAATTAATTTTATAAGGTGGTTTATGAATTCTTGTCATCGACATTCCAAGATTAGGTTCTCACTCATCATGGTTAGCGTGGTGTTAAAGCTACCGTAAGCAGAGTGAGTTTATTTTGACGGAAATCTAATTGAGGAATTTTACTTGGGAATAACATGCCTAGATGTTTGGATAGGTATCGCATGTCAACGATCAACTTTACCTGAAAATTTGAAATTTCAAAGTAGAAGCACATTTTTAGAACTTCTTTGTTTGATTTTCATAATAAATTTGATTGACCTTTAATTACCGGCATGCGATTCTATACAAGTGTAAAAGATTGAATACAACCTGCAATTGTAACTACGAATATTTCAAGTCAATAATGATATTCTCATCACACAAAATATAAGGCATGTACGTAACACAGTTATTTTATTATATAATGCACCATAACCAGATCAAAGAAATATAAATTCCCCTGTTCTATTCATATAAATCATGAATCTAATAATGTTGATGTCATGGTATGTAAGTTACAATAAAAGGTTGACTTGGGATTGATGTTATCATTCATTTACTATATCCACACATAGTCATACATGATCATGAAGTCTTAGGTCGCAGAATTTAGTAATTGTTTGTAAGATGTTAAATGAACTGTATACACTATAATATGGTGACACAAAAAATTAACATTGAATTGTGGTCTTGCTCCTGCATTGTGATGTACAGACAAGTGCATTCCGGTGACTAGTATTTCACTAGTGATTACTAGGATTACTACATGTATTTGCCAAGATAATCTAAGGTCAAGATCACTGTTGGGGGTCATCAAGTGCTAATGCCTCAGTAAACATGGCCAACACTGGATAGAGACGAGGAATTTGAGGGATGATTGTATAATTTGCCATTTCTGGTGTACAGAAAGTTTTCCATTTACAGATGTCAACACTATTACCATCATAGATATTTTTTTTAAGGAAAACCTGTATTTTTAGATAATTTTTATAGTTAGTAGTGTAAATGATTTTGATGGATCTAATGTTTAAAAGCAGCCAACAAATTCCTCGATTATCGGAACATTCCACACTACTTCCGTTGTAATCGTTAGCAAAGTTAAAACACTCTTGCCCTAGTTGCTTTAACTTGTACCAAGTATTTGCAAATAACATGCAGTAGAGTAGCATGTTATGATAAAAGCATAAATCTTGTACAATATTTTTCATTATCATTTCTTTTATCCACATGGTCTCTGAAATATTAGTGATTACATTCCAAACTTTTATTAAGGGTTATATATTTATCTGATGCATTGTGAAAATGTTTTGACAATTATTTGATGCAGTCGCCATTGTTTGTTGGAAGAAGATATTGCATATATAATGTGTAGTAGTGTTGGTAGTGGATACAATATGAGATGCAGGTAACTCTCAATCTGTCATCATCTCGGGTGACATATACCTGGCCAAACGAGACTGATGTCACCTGTGGGAAGGACATTTGTGACAGGTTTTACCTAAGGTATGCGTCAGTACATTTCGTCAACAACTTGCCTGTACAACTTACTGTATAACTCACCTGATTTTGGTGGAGACATTTGACCTGAAGTGTTTTGGAAAACAAATGTTAGTACATCTATCAATGTGTCTAGACCATGTTGGACCACATAAACGCGTGTTTTCCTAAACATTAAAGGTGTGCATCAGTAAATCTCATCAGGATCCCACCTGTATTGCTTACCTATGTACCTCACTTATTTTGGTAGAGGCAAAACCTGAATTGTTTTGGAAAACATGTGCTTATGTGGTTGGACATGACTGGGACACATTGATAAATGTTTTAATATTTGAGTGCTATTTTGTTCTGTTTTAATTTTTTTAAATAAAATAAAATAGTTTGAATTAGATTTGATGTACATATATTTTGAGTACAGTAGCTCATGTATATTTATGAACAGTCTGTACTATGCATAGAATTTGATCATTTAGCCATACAATGTGAACAGATACTTATGTGGTAGTTTGGAACTCAATTGGAGCTATATTCACTAAGTTTATTTTCATTTAGAATAAATGTATTATTGCTTTTGTACCTCCAGAAATCTCAATGGTTCACTTTCATTGATAACAGGATAATAATATCATTTTCCATTATGAAACTGCACTCTCTATTACAATTAGAATGATTAGTTAATTGATACTTTTTCCAATTGCTGACTTCCTTCTCCTATTTCATATTAAAAAATATATATATATACTCTGTTCCATCAAAGAAGTGAGAATGGCCGGGGATTCCAGGATGTCATTTACCATGTTTACACCGAGTCATTGTTTGTAGTTGCCAAGATAATCATGCATTTGCCATCCGGACTATAAGTATTTACATCCTGACTATAGAGGACTGCAACATGCAGATAATTGTGGCATAGTTCATATATATGCAATGCTGCTTATAGCCGCGCTCCTATGATGTTTTACATCAGAATAGACACCAAAGTGTTTTGATACAGAAATGTCTGATACAGAAATCATCCATCGCCAATTTATGTCGGGATTAGTAAGCCATCACTCGTCCATTCCTCCAATGACCAGCTGGACGCGCGGCAATTAGTGCGCTAACATTTAGTGTGTTTACATCACGTAAATATAGCTACCCCCCCCTGACACTTACAGGCTGTATTGTTTCACAGGATGTGACTCAGTTGTGTTTGCCTACGTCTGAGCCGACGTTCATATTCCTGCTTTTAATTTGTGTAGCAACTAATTCCATTATCTAGTCAGCAAATACGACAAATTTGCAAAGCTTGTGTAGCATGAAGAAAAAAATGGATGACATTTAGCGTAGATTTATCACCACTGCCTTTAATTTCAATAATGAAGTCTTCATGAAACATAAACTTTAAAATGACGCATTAAAATGGGATTATAAGCGTCTTCCACAAATTATTTATTTAAATGATGTTTTTTTTATGAAGTTCACTGAAGCCCATGGAATTAAAAAAGTTATCATATATGAGCATTATTGTTATGTTATCATTAAAAAATACACTCATAATGCTCATATTAATCATGTAATTTTTGTTCAATAATGTTCTTCAATGTGTTGTTGATTTGGCCATGTTTAACTTGAGCCTCCATTATATTTGCAATTATTATTTTGTACACACTGAACATCAGACACGTTGTGAAATGTTACATGCATAGAAGCAATAATCAGGGCCACGTTAAGTTATTATGACTTTAAGGTCAACTGTTTTATTGGTATGGCCTGTTGACACATGGATAAGTCAAGGGCTAGTTTTACAAAGGCGTTACACAATTAGCCACAATCATTACTAAATCCCTTTAATAGTTTGAATGCCTTGTTAATATTATGATAGCAAAAATGAAATGCAGTTTTTAATTATTAGTGTTATTATCATTATTATTATTGTCATTATTATTATTATTGTCATTATTATTATTATTTATTATTATTATTATCATTATTATCATTAATATTATTATTATAATTTATCATTATTATTATTGTCATTATTATTTATTATTATTGTCATTATTATTTATTATTATTATCATTATTATTATTATTATTGTCATTATTATTATTGTCATTATTATTATTATTTATTATTATTATCATTATTATAATTAATATTATTATTATAATTTATCATTATTATTATTGTCATTATTATTTATTATTATTATCATTATTATTATTGTTATTATCATCATTATTATTATTATTATTTATTATCATTATTATTATTATTCTTATTATTATTATCAGATTCACTTCACTGCAGTGTGCAACTTTAGCAGCAGACCAATAGCCAATATCTTTGCTAAATTCTCTCGGTTTAAACTAATGAAATCTAGCAAAGACCTATTGTCTAAGTAAAAATGAACGAACCAAAACACAAACACAATCACTCAGCATGCTAAACCAGGACCAAATGAAATCTACACATATATGAAAACAATACAAGGTGCTGACAAAATAGTATTATGGTGGGTGCTCTATATTGATATGGTCTGTTCTAAGATAACTCATTATTTAGTGACCCTCAAGTCCTTGGTACCTGTCTTGTTAATGTCACAAGATGGCTTTGTTTAACATACTATCACTGTCCATGTTACTGTCATCACAGTGTTTAATGATGCCAGTCAGATCTGGCCTCAGTACACATACTCTAACATCAAGCATTCATGTCTGGATATCATACCAATATACAAGTAGTCTTAAGTGGATACTAATAAGTCATTAATTTATGCTTCACTGCTTCACGTTGACATGTCAATTTATAGGATAATTATATTATGAGCTGGATTGAATCTTTTTTTTCTGTACTATGATCACGATGATGTCCTTTGAGATTTTTATGTCATAGATGACTAATACATGAACATCTCTGAATAAATATTTTTTTATGTATATTTAAAAAAAATTGGGTTTAATAATCCGTTTTCAAGATTATTTTAACATATATGGTTATATGATGGCTTGTCAGTATAGGGCAAGAGCAAACCAGTGCATCCATAGTGCTGAATGTTGAAGTAAACCTGCGAGTACCAGCTGGTACCGACAGACCAATGTACCCTATAGTGCCATGGCCTTTGAGACCTGTCATTTACAGGAAGTGACTGACATGCGAAATGAACACGCTAAAGGTCTGACTAATCAACTCATGATTAAGAGAGGAATTAGAAAGATTTGCTACATGTTCAGTAATGAGTTGGGTAATGTGATTTGGCCTTCATGTTTTATAGTCATGTTAACAGGGTTAATCACTGGTAAGCACTGTTAATTGCAGGTCAGAAGATTTAGCAACTTTTGATGTAGCCATTTGTTATGTAGCGCTGATTTGTGCAATATGATGGATATAACATTAAAAAACCCACCTGGTGGTGTAGGTGTACTGTAAGGTGTACTGTACTGTAAGGTGTACTGTAAGGTTACTTAGAGGTGTGTATCTTAGTGTACTTGGTGGACCTTTTGATGTATACTTGTTAGTGTTGTATATTGTGAGTGATGAGATTTTCATGTGTCATCATTTATTCACAGTTCTTGTACATGTTTAATTACTCAAAAGAAATTTATTTGTGATACCATGTATGGAAATACTATTACCAAGTGTTATGTAGACAATAACTAGGGAATGAATATATCCATGAAAAATAAAGTAAAGTTATAAGTCCCAAGTCTTTAGTGAGAAATATATTTGCTATTAGATTCTCAAAGGAAACATAACATGTATCGGCACTTGGAGTATGTACACACAAATCACAGAATATATCTGATCCACTCCCAGGGTTTAATCATGCATGCATGGACCTTCATGTTTTTGTTCTGTTGCACTATTGCATCTGAATCCTTCACTGTCTGATACATACAGATAATAATAATAATAATAATAATAATAATAATAATAGGACACATATGATATAGTGAATAATTCCATGCATAATGCATATATATAATGTACATATTTCAGGAGTGGGTTTTTCCTAAGTTGGCATAACCATTCCTTTTCTATTGTGAATACAGGCCTCAAAGTTGCAAAACTTTCTAAGGAGCCATTTGGATCCCGCAGATCCAGAAACACTTAAAATAAGTGAAATACTGGTCGCCAAATGCAAATTACGTTGCCACGGCTCTCAAAGTAGTCGATAAATTGAGCCCTGGAAGAAAATATGTTTAAGATATATTCCATATATATATTAAATACAAGATTATAATGTGACATGCTGTAGAGTGACAGGATGTTGTTGTTCGTGTCACAATTCCTGGTCGTGTGGTCGGCTATTGTCTATTGCTTTGTTTGTCTGTTTATAGATATCATGTTCCTCGCCACAGTGTTTGTAACAAGTATTAGGTAGTCCATAGACTATTCATCAAGACTACATATCTGAAAATTAATATGTACCTATCCTCATTGAATTTCTTTGTAATACTATAGTTTCAATAGATATAAGAGCCTGAAAGTGTAATCTTAACCTTGTTCATACAGAAGGCAACCAAAGAAGCCCCATCAAATAGTGGTCATGATTAATTCAGTGGAGACATTATTATTAATCTATATGTGTACAGTACACATAATATCTTTTTATTTATATTTTATTAGTAGGCCCTACTAAGTTCAATAACCATATGAACCTGAAAATTTAATCTTAACCTACCGGTATATTCCTGTAACAGAGATTTTGATTAATCCAGAAGATATAATCATGAAGTTTAAATAACAGTGCTATAATCATATCATGTGTGGAGTTTGTCGCTTTACAAATGGACATATTATAATCACTTGTTTTTAGTGAATTATTTGGAGTCTTGTGCTGATTTTTGTCTAGTGTTATGAGAAAAACATACAACAAGTGTGTTATGGTATTACCTCAAACCACAGCTGGTATACAACTAAACCAAGGATAATAACTAGAGGCACAAACACATTGCATAACAAGTACTCTTCCTCCTCCTCCTACTTACAACCCCCCCCCCCCACACACACACACACGCACACACACCACACACATACACATCCTACCATCTTGCATGAAGAAGATACCATCTGGGCCTCACAGACAGAATTGAAACTGGAACAGTTTTGTGGTCTGATGCATTACCGTATGTGCCATCTTGCTCTCATAATGTGATTTGTGTACATGTGGCTAAAATAGAAAATCGGCCCATTATATATTTGCATTCACTCACTCACTCACTCACTGGTTTAGTAAGATAATATATTTTCATATACATTGCTGATCAGATTTGTAGTGTTTGAAACTGGCTAGGAAAGTCGAGTTGTCCTCAAATCAATCATCAATAATGTGATTTGTGTACATGTGGCTAAAATAGAACATCGGCCCATTATAAATTTGCAGTCAGTACAATAGTGAACAGTAGGACTAGTTTAGTATCATCGCAAATGGGTGAAAGATTCCTGCAGTGCCATTAAACTCCATAATCACTCACTCCACTCACTCACTCACTCACTCACTCACTCATTCACTGGTTTAGTAAGTTAATATATTTTCATGTACATTGCTGATCAGATTTGTAGTGTTTGAAACTGGCTAGGAAAGTCAAGTTGTCCTCAAATCAATCATCAATAGGGATTTTAATTTTTTTTTTATCCCAAGGGTACAAACATCTGGAATATGTAGAAAGGTTTTTAATAGTCGCTCACATACTCTGCATGGATGTTGTTTCACAAAGCTTTCGTAACCAGCAAGAAATCATGGTGCTCTTGTCTATATATCTCGCTGATAGTTACGAGAGTGCTAGGATGTCCTAGTGGATATGTCATATGAACACTTAGTGAACCGACACCCTAGCTGGCCTCATAAGTCAGTAACAGAGAACTCTACTTGTGTACATCATTGTTAACAAATACACAGAAATGTGTCTGCAAATGACTACTCCATGTATAGTGGAGACTTGTACATCTGATATGATTTGCTGACATATTACCGGTACACAATGATTTGGTTAATTATAGTTGAATTTATCCCAATATCATTACTGATACTGATATTAACATGATTAATGCCGATATTGATACTGAAATTAATATTGTCTATTATTGATTCTGACAACGATACTGATATTAATACTCATACTAGTTTGTGAAACTCGTACTAGTATTCCCGCTGTGACGTAAAGCAATAATTGACACTCGCTCCTACTAGTAATGCTAATAAATTTCCCAGTTTAATTTACAATGAAATATTTCAAACATAGAAAAATGCTATTCTTCAGATGACACACACGCCTAGGAATGTAACCTGACACACATTTTCATAGACGTAGTTTTCACAGTACACATAGTGCATACAAACTTATGCACCACGTTTTAACCATAAAAGTCAGCAGGAGAATGACTGAGATCAATATACTGCCGGCCTCTCCCACAGCCTCTTCCCTGGTCTCCCACATCTGGCCAGTCTCACCACCACACAATCTCATTAGTGCCTTACCATCAATGTATTACTTGTAGTGTAATGCCCTCTAATGGGATTACTGTTGATTAAATATATTCTTTTTTTACACATTGAGGAACGATGTCATTTTTCTATTTCGAGTACTTACTCTGGACAATATTTTTTTTTACACGTTGAGAAACATGGTCATCAAAAATTTTTTTCTCTCTCTCTCTTTCTCTCTCTATATATCTATCTATCTATCCATCTATCTCTCTTTTTTCTTTCTCTCTCTCACTCTCTCACTCTCTCTTTCTCTCTCTCTATCTCTCTCTATCTCTTATTTATCTATACCTATGTTTATAAATACTGATCTATCTATCTTGATAGTGACTCAGCAAGATGTACAATTCTATCACCCATGGTGTTAATAATGAACCCTCAGGCCATCATTCCATTTATACGCTACTAGTATACATATAGGCCTATTGGTACAGACACCTCCACATTCTATTATCAGATCATCACACTGGAAAAATGACTGCATATTTGCTGAGTTGGGTCTATGAACAATTAGCACAAATCACAGCAAGTACTATGGGTATATCTTGTACTGTTCATGCACTCTACTGTGTTGTCTCTTCATCTGAGTTGTGAAATGTTTGAGTTTGAATCCCAACAAGGAGCCATGATTCTCTGTTCACCCAGCAATGAATAGCACCGGAAATGGCAGCTTGAGTTGTATACTCCCCAGGGAGTCGAGAAGGAAGGTTAAGGCACACTGATCCAATGACCTGGGTAATAATGTAGTGCTATGAGCATGGATTTGTCATAATATAAATGTACACATTATTTATTATCTACTTCCTGTAGTGGGAAAGTGTTTCCTGTGCAGCAAGCAAAGATTTGATTGACATGTCTGTATGTCTGTTGTATTGTGATGGATTATCTCTAACAGCCATGGGTCACTGTTTCTGTAAGACAAAGCTGCTCTGTGTTTTTCTCCCACAATTATCAGATCATTACTGTTGTCAAATACTGAGGGGAAAGCTTAAATCTACTCAATGTAGAACTATTCATGCTTTTATCATAATCATGAAATATTTCCACATATTTCATAAATAATTCATAATAAGAAAATCAACGTAGTGCATTTTAAACATGCCACTGCACAAGTCGTCGCCTATGGGTGAAATATTCCCACTGCAACGTAAAACAATAATTCATTCATTCATGCACAAGTCCTTCAAGTACTGTTTTATTTGGGATTGCTATGCATTTATCATTATTAAGGCAATAATCCTTCAGGCATTAAGATGCTATCTTAGATAACCCAATTAACAGTCAGGTACATCTAATGTTTTATTATCTGTAGTGTGTATTTATGAGATTTATAAGGTGATGTAAAATCTAGTGTGCATTAATAATGTAACATTTAGTGTACGTAACATGTAAAATGAACTACATAGACCTGAACAAATGTGTGAATGTTGATTGTCCTAAATCTAACATTGACTACTTATGTTTAATGTACCGAGACTTAAAACAACCATTTAATTGAGATTTATGCTCAACACCATGCAACACTTTAATATTTTTGTTATCTTGATATGTATTGTTGTAAAAGGATTTCATATTTAATCGCTCACTCACTCTTGTTTTTATTATGTATCCAAAGTATTTAATAAGTATATGAACTTTTCAGTAACTTACTTAGTGGGACGGGTGGTAGCTCAATGCAATGGTAGAATGTTTGGACTTGGGGGGCCAAAATGTCCCGGGTTCAACTTCCATCTCTGGAGCCAGGCATCAATGTTTGCGAAAGTTACCTTTATGACACAATATTGATAGTATGCACTGTATGTACCGTGGCTATTCAGTTAGTATCCTTGGTTGGTCGGTACCAGCCAGTGCTCGCAGGTTTACTGCAACATTGAGCGCTATGGATGTTGCAGGTTTCCTCCTGCCCTAAACTCACAAACCGTGATATGTGAAAGAATCTTGAAAGTGGCTCTAAAACCCCAATTCAAGAAACAAAAATAGAAAGTAAAATATTAATGTTATTTGATCATTATAACATTATTAGTTTACTATAATAATCATGTGACTAAATGAGTTCACATGTGTTTTTCTATCTCCAGGTTTTGCAGAACTTGGGTCGAGCTGATCGGACACAGGACGAGACGTTTGATGAGTGTGTGACAAGAATAGAAAGACAACAGGCAAGTGACAATAACAACAACTTCTCATGTAGCTCACTCTTCCTGGACAAATACTTTCTTAGAAACTGTAACTTTCTCACGTAGCCCTTTCATTATGTTTGTTTGGATCCATGGATTTGGAATTTGATGTTTGTGAATATCTTTTGTTTGAGAACATGTCCTGAGTAATTACTGTAGTTCATCACGGTTCTGTCATTTTCTCACGTGTATGTGTTTTTTCAAGAACTTCCGTAATTTATATATTTTGCTTTTTGTTTTTCTTCCAGGAAGTTGCACATCGGATACAAAAGGAACTTAAAAATTACATACATTGTGTTAGAGGTAAGCTTATAAGGTCGTGAAGGTTGTTAATGGACTTGACTTTGTTTATTGACCTATTTGTGTCCAAGTTTGATTCCTGAACTAGAATTGCATCCATGGTTTGCCTGTACTACACTAAACTTGTTGGTTCACATGGCCATTGTAGTTTCATTTTCCTGCTTGCAGAAAGTGAATAACTTCAGATAACTGATGATAGGGGGGTAAATTCAGATAACTGATGGTAGGGAATAACTTCAGATAACTGATGGTAGGGAATAACTTCAGATAACTGATGGTAGGACATGAACAAAGCTATCAAGTATAAAACTCCAAAGTTAGCAATAGTGTAGTCGATGGCCAAGTTTGGAGGTGAGGTTATGTTAGAGTTACACTGTTCTACTACAATTCTGTTGTCTACAGGAGAGTGCAGATCTTGGATAACTGCCTAAGGTATACAAGCTAATGTCTGACAGGTTGTAACTCACATTACCCTATAGTCAAAAGAAATGGATATATATATTGTGTTATCTCTAATGATCCTTGAATATATATCGGTGAAAAAAAGGAGAAGAGAACTGTAGCTGTTTGTATTTACCACAGATGAAAACAATTTCTGTGCTATGTTATTATGATTATTATGTCAAATAATAAAAGGTAATTAATTTTTTCCCTTTCAACTTATCAAAGGCACTTCATCACTATGGTGACAGATGAGTGACACCTGTCAGGCACAATGAAAGTATTGAATGTTATTATTCCCAAAACATCATTGTCCATTGTACACAAAATACAACACAGCCATTATTAGTACATAAATGTTGATATACCCTTTCGTAGTACAAAGTTGACAGCATGTATCAATTACTATGTGTTTGAATTGAGTATACTGAGATGAGGAAAAGAATATGCTCACAGGTCCACAGGACGTTATTTTACAACTCTGGGGTCATCTAGGGGTCACTTTGGCATAGTCCGGTGTTGTCCTATACTATTATGTTAACTTGATATCAATGTGTACTCCTGACAGTAGAAGCAGATTTTGATTTCTTGCTTAAATATTTGATAGATTTAAAAAAAGTTTTCGGTGGAAAGTAATTTTGCAGTTTTTATTTACACCATGGTCAAAGAATTTCCCAGTTAAAAGTAATCTATTAAAACATTAATATATTAAGAGCATGAGACATTTATTTCAGATATAATTCCACTGATAGATTTTACAACAAAGGTCTCAATCGGTTCATTTGAGCAGTTCATCAATAAGAAATAATGTTGAGTAGATATGTAAACACAGATTCGTTTGCCCAACACAATCAGAAATTCCTAGACAAGTCGTTCAAGCATGATCCCTCAACCATCATCCATTGTATAAATGTTTATTTTTGTAAACGTCTAGCTGCCATTTGAGAATTCTCTTTTCATGATGAAGTGAAAGAGCACTGAATATATGTGAATTGTTCCTCATAACACATCAAAGAATTCTCATAGATCCCATCATTGCCTTCCGACATCGGACCAAGGTGTTTGTGCAGGTTTTCAACACTACTATGAGCATGTATTGTAGCCATGGTGAATGCCGGAGGGTGGTAGGGGTAGTCTTAGTGTCGTGGCTACTCATGCGGAAAGGAATTCGAGGGCACGAATGTGATTTATCCCAGGGCTTATGGTGGCTTGTGCTACGCTAGCAGGGTGGCTTGCCGTGTCTAGGAATCTCAACCAGGAATTTAACTAGGAAAACTCCCCGAGAAAAGTCACCCAGCCCTGAAATTTTTATTCTCGGTCATACGTGAGATGCATGCACACAAAAAATAGCACCCTCTCAAGTTAGAGTTAAGGATTAATTTTTAGCACTACTGCAGGACTTTTTAGTTTACTAGATTTCAGGGGACTGTACAGATTAAATATGTTTTATTAATGCAAGCTCTGCTTATGTGGTGTAAACACCAATGTCCATAAAACTTTATTTGTTAGGTTGTGAATCATTAATTTGCATCTTTCCACCATTATGCATTGGGAATGTAAACATGGGCAGTATTTTTTGGTCTCTGCAACAATATTTTGTTATGAACTGATCAAATTCATCAGTTGATATGCTCACCTATGGGAATATAAATGGAATTTGTACTTTTGCCACAGTTATTGGGTATCGTGTTGTTTCACAGTAATTACATTAATGTTTTGAATATCTAGCTATAGTAAGGAGTAATTATGATATTGTATTTTGTTCACCACTGACGTTAATAGTACAATGGTGAGACCTGAAACCACTCATTGTCACCTTTGATACTATTAAGGGGTACTAGGATTACTTTAGACTTTTGCAATCTAGCTTGATTTTTAGTTATATAGTATCCATTTATGGCATCGCTGGTCTGTCACATTTTTTAATCATTTGAGATAGTATATTGATTGGTAATACTGACAAGGTAACACTGATTGGTACCACTGACAAGGTAACACTGAATGGTAACACTGCTTGGTAACACTGCTTGGTAACACTGCTTGGTAAACATTAAAGGGCAACATTGAATGGTAACACTGAATTTTCAAACATCAATGCATCAAAGGCAATGCAGCTTGTAATATGATAATTTTAATCTTTCCTAGATAAACCGCAGTTATTGGTGTCAGTTTGTGAAACGGGGTCAGTTATGCCAAGTACACATTACTGGGTCATTGTGATTCACTGAAGTGGTCGTCCCTGCCTGAACCCAACACATCTTTTCAGATGACTAGCTTGGATTGAGCTATTATTGCTCACTGATTCTGATCTTCTAGCTAGGTATATCATGGCCAATCAAGGAATACTTACTCTGATGTCATCTCTGATATCGTCAGACAGGTGCCAGGAAGGGTTAGGAAAATGTGCTTGTTATATTTTAATAAATTGGATGGAAATAAATAATCTTCATTAATAATAAATAAAAGGTACTAGTATACATATAATGTCAAATTCAAACTAGAAAGCATGATTAAAACACAACATATTACTCTGGAGCTATTTGAGGAACAATGAATTTATTATGGACTAACAATTTTTC
This sequence comes from Lepetodrilus schrolli, assembly GCA_032361225.1. NCBI lineage: Eukaryota > Metazoa > Mollusca > Gastropoda > Lepetellida > Lepetodrilidae > Lepetodrilus > Lepetodrilus schrolli. Next base: position 23,783 of record JAUTBT010029848.1, read on the forward strand.
CTTTTCATGATTTGGATAATATGCTAATTCTGCTATTTATGCTGCTATTTCAGCCCTATCGCTAGCCAGCCGGTCCTTCTACTCGGCTGTTTCAGAGAGCTACGAACCAGACTGGACAAAAGAAGAAGATTTCAGACAAAATGTTCAGGTAGTTATAAAATTATAGTCAGGTTATCAGTCTTAATGTTACTGTTGGTGGGGTATCTATGTTTTAACTGTGACAGGGCTTTCCAGGAGCTAGCACCACCAGTCGGTGGTAATACGGTCTAGTACCAGCAAGGCACGTACATTCTTGAAAGTGGCTCTAAACCCAATTCAAACAACCAACCGTTGGCTTCATAATTGTTTTGTTTACACCTTACCGATTATTATCATATGTAGCTGGAATTGTCCAACTATTAATATTCACACATGCAACTTGTTTATCATTTTAAGAAAGCCAACATATTTAATTTTCAGAGAAAACTTTGTGGATATTATGTTGAACATAACATAAATTTGATAGAAGTTATACCTTTAATGCAGCCCTCAAAGATCTAATATGATTTATGTTTTGTTTAAAGTCCCTAGATTTACTATGGGGGGACTATCTACAGAAACTGCATGAGAAATCCCTGGAGCCAGTCAACCTGTACATCTACTCATTTCCAGCATTAAAGGTACATTTTACCAAATATTGACTGAATTTGCAATTTTATGTTATTTTTTTTTCAAATTTGCTATGGAATTGAGAATGTATCATAAATGTACATGGAACTCTTTTGATCTAATTTCTAAGATCATCAATGGTGCGAAAACATGTTTTTTCCTCATTCAAAGTCAATCCTTATGCATATAATTATTTTGTTCATCTCAATTATCGTATTTACTGTTTATGACAGGCTTCCTCGTTGATAAATTATATGTACGTCTGGAGGAATTTGTTTCATTTACATACGTCATCTAGGTTGCTTATGTTCGAGAAGTTCTACATTCTTTATAAACTTGTTTATCAAGCTTTTTTTAAGGGAAGATCTTACAGTTAGCTTCCATTGATATTCAGAAATGAGTCAGCCTTTGTAGACTCTGATATGTAGGTCATAGGAGTACAGTTTAAATAGATTATCCTGGTTTAAAAAAAATATGTAAAGTAGTAAATGGTAGAACTGGTCTGAAGCAAGCTTAATTTAGAAAAGTGGGATAAACACATACCGTTCTTGTTTCTTTGTATTTTTAATAGCATGTTTGTTCAGTTTACTTCCTGCATATTGCTCCCATCTCTTGGTGTAAATTAGGAGAGGATAGTGGCACAGTGGTAGATCATCATACTTCAGAGCCAAAGGAGTTTGAACCACTGTAAGCAGGCCCTGAGATTACAAAACATTTTTGGTAATATTTCACACTCGAGCTCAAATTATATATAGGGATTTGTGACGAAAACTTTCAGTTGAGCATGAAATTGTACTCAAAATAGTTTCGTAATCTCTGGGCCCAGTATTAATTTTCATTGAAGTTGCCTAGTTTTCCCTCACAATTAATATGGCTGCCCTATTAGTACTGCTGTGGCAATTGTGACAGTTCTGTTATTATCTTTGGTTCATCAGTACCAGCTGGTGCTTGCAAAGTTACTGCAATTTCCTCCTGCCATAAACTGTGAAGCTATGATACTAGCAAAATAATCTTGAAAGTTACTCTAAAACATAAAAGGGGTGGGTGGTAGCACACTGGTAGAACCTATGGACTTCGGAGCCAAAGGCCAGGGTTCATATCCCATTCCGGGATGCCGGCATCAATGTTAGCTTTCTGATGTGATATTGATAGGATGCGCTGACTGTAGCATGGCAGTACCAGTTATCATCCTTCGTCTGTCAGTACCAGCCGATGCTTGTAGGTTTACTGCAACAGTCAGCACTACGAATGTTGCGGCTTTCCTCCTGGTGCTTGCAAAGTTACTGCAATTTCCGCCTGCCATAAACTGTGAAGCTATGATACTAGCAAAATAATCTTGAAAGTTACTCTAAAACAGGAGTGAAATAATCTTGAAAGCTCTAACCCACAATTAAAAAAGAAAAAAAAGAAAAAATTAACATAACATTTTCCTGATGTTTTCAGGCTCGAGTGTCAAAGCGAGGCCGTAAGCAGGTAGACTACGACAATGCCAGACACAACCTGGAAGTCCTGCAGAATGCCAAGAAGAAGGACGAGGCCAAGATACAGAAGGTAAGAGGAGATAACTCTATAGACATCTCTAGGCCAAGATACAGAAGGTAAGAGGAGATAACTCTCTAAACGTTTTTTTTTCCATGGCCCCAAGGTTATGAAACATTTTGAGTACAATTTCATGCTCAATGTCAAATTTTGTATGGGGGTTTGTGAACAAATCTTTGAGGAGAATGAAATCGTACTAAAAATGTTTCTTAATCTCGGGGCCCATTCTCAGCTGAATAGTGGTAGATGATCAGCCTTCGGAGCCAAAGGTCCTGAGATTGAACCCTCCTATAGTATACATGCATCTGGCATCACTGTCTGCAAAAGATACCTTTCAGATGCAATAATATTTTGTTTCTCATCTTTGGGATACTGTATAAGCACTACAAGTGTTGAAGGTTTCCTACGGTACTGCATATTGTGAAGCTGTGCAAAAAGTCTGAAAGCATCTCTAAACCCCAACGATTAATAAGAAATCAATAAAAATTAGATTTGAATATATTAAATTATATTACCTCAGTTACAGGGCTGAAGTAAAAGCAGTGGTAAATATTGTAATAATGACAATGAATGATCTCTAAATCCCAACGCAAATAAACCCAAATAATCTTAACTGAATGCTGTTGGCCATTACAAACGACTAGACCGATGTAAAACATATATATTTCCTGCATTTAGTTAGGCATTGTACATTGTAGTTAGGCATTAGACTAGACCTATATCATGTAACCAACCTTGTCACTCTAGGCTCAAGAAGAACTGGACGAAGCCAAGAAGATCTACGAAGATTTGAACAATGAGCTGCATGCAGAGCTTCCAGATTTCTACAACAGGTGATGGTCTTTACTTTAATAAACAGTGCAAAGTTCATTCTGGAAGTCGGAACATAAGCCTGTATGTTAGCTCAACATAGACCATATTGTGAACCATGTATCATCATAAATTTTGAAAAATGTGTATGATTACTTCTGATTTCTTTTTCTGAACAATTTATTCCTTTTTTTTCCAGTCGAGTCACGTTTTATGGGAATGTGTACCAAAACCTATTTGGAGCCGAAAATATTTTCCACCAAGAAGTTGGAAGGGTAAGTTAGAGTGTGATATTACGTAAAACCCAATATCAAATACAACAGCTGGGGTTTCTATCTGTTTACAATTAGCATTTGGTAGATATGCTTTGTAGAACAGTGAGGGGGGAAAATGTGTGGTAAATAATTATTTGCAAATAATATATCTACAGACTAATATTCTATTAAATAGTACTAATTTACTAACATTTGCTTTAATCCTACCATCTTAGATATACTTAGATATACTAACTTCACTGATGCTCTTAAAAAAAAGGATAATAAATGTTGTTTTTCACAGGTTATGCCGATATTGTTATGTAATGCTTGCCAGATTAACAACTCGTTAGCCATAGATGAACAAGCAAGCATTAAGTACAATGTTTTCAAAGAATTTTTTACACAACTTCCCAAACGACCTTCCCGGAGAAAGATTCTGGGAGGCATTACTCTACCACACACGCCCATGTGTCTGAAACGACATTTCACACATCACAGTACTCTTGACACCAGACCAAGAATGGAACAACAGAGGAGGACGCAATCGGCTAGAAATTTATCCGTTGATTCCGCACTAACCTTCGCTAGCTCGGAACAATTCGGTCCATCGAAGGTCCGTTCTGAGGAGCAGATGGCAACAACTGTTCAAGAATTTCGGAGAGAGTCGGAAACATCAAAGCCATGTGACATAAAAACAATGGAGAGAAAGATGGAATACATTGAACCAATCGACAGAGGGACGTTGAAGAAAGAAGTAAACACTGTGGAGCTGAATTACGCCGTTCCGTCGATCACGATCGAAGACAGCCCCTTGATCGAATATCAGCATGGTAATAACCACATACATCGCCGAATGGGTTCACAATCTGCACGTGGTCGCGACGACCAGCAGCTCTGCTTTTTCGGAGCGTCGTCCGACATTGCCAATCTGACTGACCCCATGAACATGCTAAGGGAGATAAGCAGGAGAGCCAGATCGAGTGGGAGGGAAATCCAACACGTGCCACACGGGGTGGCTGCAGTTCAGAAAGTGGAACGTGCCATCTTGCCAGACGGAACCATCTACGAACTCCGCACGACCCTCGTCCCAGACCCGGACTTCCATCTGACCCGGGACACCTCCATGCAGACTGCATTCCTGGAGGAAAAAAACCTGGATTAATTTCACGCCAAAAATAACCAGTGAATTACAAAAAATGCTCTTTGAACACGTTTGAGTAGAATTAGAATTTTGACTTTGAAACATTATGTATGCTTTTGGTGTACTTTTATAATATCTGTATCAGATTGTGATGGAAGATGTTATTCCCTTCTGACGCCAAAATGAAATTAAGATCTCATCCACATTTCTTCCCTTCGAATTTGTGAACAAATTATAATATCCACCTGTGGCATTGCTGAAGGAGTTGTCTCCCCACTGATCATTCCCGTAACTAATACAAGCAAGCAACAAGAACAAGCAACAGAATACATAGAGACTCCTGATTAAAAGACCTTCCACGATCTGAGACAGATCACTGCCAATCGTGTGGGTGGCACCAATGCAATCTTAAATACTGCACATGGTCCTATATTTATTTTCTGCACTATTTTCATATTTCATATATATCTGCATAGTGTTCCATAATCATGTGTGCATTAGACACCTGGCCTGCGTTCAATGGACAATACATATGCATATGTATTCTATGTAGTACTACGCGAGCCATTCAGTGAGCAATACGTATGCATATGTATGCATACATTTCAATACGGATTTGGACTGCGTAGCGTTTTGTTTGAAAACCCAAAGCATGAAGCGAATGGACTGGACGCTTGCGCAAACCAATTTCCCGCTATTTTCCTACTAGATGTAGAGAAAAGTATTGTATTGCAGTGTATTGTATGCATTGCCCATTGAACGCAGCCCAGCTGTACTTAAACACGAGTGCATTGTTTCTACACTTGCTACCAGTTGTACGACACCTCACTGTGTTTAATGGGATTATTAATATATGAATGCGATGGATTAGCCCACAGTGTTTTACAAGCATTGATTGGTCTGGGAATAATCGTAGTCATTCCTATTGTGACATAGCTTGAACAATGATTGAAGTACATGTATACCTGAGTCCACTCGATGTAGTCAATTATTAACAATAAATGGCATTATATGATTTAAGGATAAATGTACATTGTTTACCATAGTTATTTCATATGAAATATTTACTCGATGTCCATCAATTCTGTAATGTAATATAAGAATAATTATCAATGAATAGCAATGTTATAACCTAAGTTATCTTGGTATGGCTATAAACCAGCGAGGAAATGGATAGTATTGTCACTACCCAATATATAATCTGTTTTCTTGTTATTTTTTATTTTTTATTAACACCAAATATCTCAAATATTTCTCGGGCATTGAAGTATCATAATTATAACCCACACATTGGTCCTTTAAAAATATGTTTGATCACAAATGTTTAGCAATATTCTTGCAGCATTTCACATCATTTAGAGTAATTAATTAATTCACAGTGTTCATAATATATAAAACCTGTGTGTCTTAACAGTATTTTTTTTTAGATTTGCTAAGATAAAAATAACTAATATACATGTATTCATCCCTTGTCTTAATATGCTCCTTTCATTAATTTTTGTATAAACTAAAAGAAATGAAATGCCTGAGAAACATTTTATTAATATAATGCAGTCTTTTTATGTAACATTATAATCTTCATCTAATATCCTTTTACAAACATATTAGAAATGCACCTTAGTCATATTTACACAGAATGTTGTTTGCACATTTACTCAGTGAGAAATATATGTATAATATTAATATTAATATGTGTGACATTATCATGTGAACATTCCATTTCTCTTTTCATCAATCTTGGACTGGATGGAACTATAGTTGTTCCTTTTCTTGTTAGAATTAATTGTAAGTTAGCAATACGATATATATGGTGTTTTTTTCTGTCTTGTGGACTCGAATTTTAAAATAATTTTTATTGTCTTTCTATTTTGTATGGCATTTCCTTATTCATATTTCTATAAGAAATTAGTAACAGATCTATATTTTGAGTTTTTGCTTGATTTTTGTCTTCTTCATCTGTTCCTTCATCTGTTCATCTGTGTATCCATTGTATGACCACATCATCATTACATCCATGTAAAATATACATTTCACTTTAGATAATACAGTGTGTGTTTTTCTTAATGCACTGGCATGATTTTCAATTTGTATTGTTTTATAATCTAGAAGGAATTACTTCCAAAATATTCCAGTTTGTTGTATATTGTGTTTTCAACTTTATTTCAGTTAACCTTCTCGTTGCCTTCCAGTTTATTGTATATTGTGTTTTCAACTTTATTTCAGTTAACCTTCTCTTTGCCAAAGGCAACCAGAGATGCTACCGAGAACAGTGATAATGTTCTATAATTTGCACAATACATTGTCTGTTAAATAAATTAAAACAATCTTTATATTGAAGGTGTTGTGCATTACTTTTACCTCATTTGCATCATTAGTTCATAGAATTTAGCATATTTTATATATATTGTCTTATATCTTTTGATTTTACTTCACCATATGTACGTGAGTCCATTAGGCACATGAGAAGTGCACTATCTTATCATCTTCATTATTTGCAATATTCCAAGAAGCCTGCACATTAATCAATATTCTATTTATTTGTTGTGACCCTTTTTTAGAATGACTAACCTTTAAAAAAAACAATTTTTTTTAAACATGTCTCTATCATATTAAATAATAAAATTATGATATTATACTTGTCTGAATTTATTTTTATGAAATCTAAAATGTTTTTTTCCTTCTCATTTTCACAGGTTTCTGAAAATGTATGTGACATAACCACACAATTGTGCAAAGATAATGAACAATACATCTACAAACCGAAGAGACCTCTAAGCAAGTCATTCTCAGATGGGTAAGTATTCCTACTACCATAAACATATTGCCATAAACATAGTAGTAATAATAATAAAATAATAATAATAATAGTAATAATAATAATTATAATAATATAGTAATAATAATAATAATAATTATAATAATAACATATGCATTTATAGAGTGCACCATCCACTGTTCTGAAACACTGAGGCATACAGAATAAGACCCAAATGCTTTGCAGTAATTATACAGGCACATACTTTAATAATCGTTACTGTCATGATCGACCATAGTACAAAAATGAAAGGATCTTGAAAGCGGAACTAAAGCTTAATTTCCCCCAACCAATTGTAATCTTTACTGTACGCACTTCTGATGATGTGAATATTAAACTAGGATTTAACACCAGGGTAATACAATAGTTTTGATGAAGACGGTATCATGTTATGTCATATTTATCATATTTTTCTTCCTCAATGTCAGATTTAACATCTGCTAGCGTTTTAGATATTGATCTGCAGTCAAGTAGAGAGAATGTTTCTTCCTCATTATCATCTGTCTTCTGCTGTGGAGATAGTGGAGAGAGTGTTTGATGATTTTCTTCCTGGTTCAGGTTCGAGGAGAACCACGTCAACGGTCAACACAGCCCAGATGAGCTGGCCAACATGAGCACGTCGCAGGGCTTCTCTCTTAGCACTGCCAACACACCTGCCAAGCCCGACACAGAGCAGGCTCAGGGTCAGAAAGCTGACGAACATCCCCAGGGTGAGTGTTTATGGAGCAGGCTTAAGGTCAGAAAGCTGACTAAGATCCCAAGGGTGAATGTTTTACAGCTTGAGGTAAAGTGTTTTTCATGTCGTCTAATGTTCTGGAATAGGCTCAGAGTAGGAAAGCTGACAAACATTCCAAGGATGAGTGTCTCGGTGCATCTGCTTGGGGTACAGTTGTTACTGTTGAAGTATCGTGTTACAAAACAGGCTGAGAGAGCTGACAAACATAGACAGCAACTTTCACTTTCACTGTAGAGCACTTTCACTATAGTTACATTTCTGACTTGGTCATGATAGGATGCACTGTATGTACCATGCCAATGCAGTTATCATCCAGTTATCAGTACCAGCAGGTTTACTGCAACATTCAGCACTACAGATGTTCCGGGATTCCTCCTGCCCTAAACTGACAAGCCTTGATATAAGTGAAATAATCTTGAAAGTAGCTCTAAGCCCCAATTAAAAAAACCAATCAAATGAAAATCACTGTGACACTGTAACAGCTGCAGGTAGAGTGTTAAAGAGAAATGTTTCCTGTTGGTGAAGTGTTACGGAACTGTGTCAGAGTCAGCAGAGCTTATTATCTCAATTATGAATGTCTTACATTGTTAGTGTTACGCATGTGTCAACTGTGTTACTGAAACAATATGTGTTAGCAGCAGGGAAATGTGTTTCAATGACAATGTATTGTTCTAGATGGTGATTTATAATGTTATGTACATTTAAAGTCAGTGGATATATTTTAAGGATTTTTATTAGAATGAAGTGTAACTGCAATGTATTACCCCCCCATTACAGAGTTCCTGGCTTCAAATTGAATTATTGTGGCCGAAGGGGAGATAACTACGTAAGATTATCTCCCTTGCTGCATATGTTAATTTTCACTTTATGATTGTTTCACATTAAATTAATTGTTTTGTAGCATTGTTTCAAGCATATTGAATCACCAATGTTCACTGACTGGTGTTTCTTTAATACAGACAATGTATATAGCAATCAGGAGGCAGTGGCACAGCATGAAGCAAAACATGCAGAAGCAGCAGCAGCAGCAGAAGCTGTGGCCGACGTAGAGGCAGTGTCATCATCTGCTCCAACAACACCAACAACAACACCAACAACAGAACAATCAGTGAAAGAAGATGACAAGAAACAAGTAAGGACCATGATACACAATCTGTAAAGTTCTGTTCATACTTTCACAACACAATCCATTTTTTTGGGGCATGAAATTGTACTAAAAAAGGTTTTGTAATCTTGGGGCCTGATATTTCTGTTATATAAATAGCGAATCAAATACCAAAACTATTCTGTCGTTTCATAAAAATGGTAATAAACGGAAGCGAGTTTAGTATTTTATTTATTACACTACTAACCCTGACATGCAAATGACCAGCCGATAACTTTATTGCAGTTCATTTTCAATCAGTTTAGACACGCCCCATGAATACATAAGTACAAAGGTTAGACCATTTGATGCAAGTTTCATTGCATATTCACAAATACATATTCCCTTGGATTCAAGAGAAATACGCCTCTAAAATCATCACAAAATAGTGAATTAAAACTTATTTTAATAACAATAAAGGCTTTTAAAACTTGAACATTGTAGTGAAAGTGTGATACACTGCCTTTGCACACACGTGAATAGCTGATGACTAACACTGTATGCACTGTGTTATGAGATGTATCCAGATATATCGACGACAAATACAACAAACATGTAAGAAAATGAATATCTTGACGACATGCGATTTTTACATCTTGGTACATTCAATATAATTTGTTCAGCCATAAATCCTTATAATCTATGGCTGAGACACACACCATCTAAAAATAGTAAAAGTTCTACCACCATATATACGGAAAAGTGATATTACCCTAGTTAGATAACTCAGAACAGTTATAGCATGGGTGTAATAAATACATTTTCATAATAATAATAATACATTGTTGCATATTAGAGAAAGATTTCATCAACGACATTAAGAAACAATTCACTCAATTTCTGTAAAGCCTGGGTGAAACATTTATATTTGACTTAATATTTTTATCTTAGTCTGAACCTGAAGTCAAGGTAAACGGCGATGTCAGCGCTGGGCATTCAGATGACTCTGAGGACCAGCAACAAGAACCCGCTCCATTGGACGTTCCGGACTACCCCCCACCACAACCCCCGGCAGACTCGGGAGTCAAGAAGGAGGAGGACACCACTGAAACAAGGGTCGTTGAAGACGGCGTGTACGACGAGCCGAAGCCCATCGCCAGCAAGAGAGAGAATGTTGTGAAGGACAGCGACACAACCGACTACGAAACTCCGCCGTCCAACAAGCCGCTAAAAGAGCCACCACCAGATGTCCTGTTTGTGGTAAGAATTTAATGAGAACCTTGATATTGTTATCAGTCATCATTTTATTTAATATGTTATAAATATCGAATTTTTCACAGATTCATGGATATTTTCATTTTGATATTTTCTCTAAATGAGGCAATTATGCAAGAACATATTTTGAAGGATGGAAGCGAAGTTGGTACATGTTTTCAAGGCCATTGATCATATCTTGCGAAAATGTCGTTAAAAAACCCAGAAATAATAATAATAACAATAATAATAATAATAATAATAATGCAGTTGCATACTATGACTGCGAAAAAAATACATTTAATTTTACTAGTAGTAGAAGAAATAATAATAATAATAATAATATTGTAATAATAAACTCGTAATAGTAATAATAATTATTATTTTTTTAAATAGTAATAATAGTAATAATAATAATGATAATATTGTAATAATAAACTCGTAATAGTAATAATAATAATAATTTAAAATAAATATAATTATAATAATAACAATAATGATAATGATATTGTAATAATAAACTTGTAATAGTAATAATAATAATAATAATAATAATAATAATAATAATAATAATAAATTTAAATAGTAATAATAATAATAATATTGTAATGATAAACTCGTAATAGTAATAATAACAATAATAATTTTAAAAAAATAGTAATAATAACAATAATAAAAATAATAATGAATGGACTGTTACTATGTGTCCATGCTGTTGCAGGTTCAGTCTACACACCCATACCAGAATGAGGACAAGGATGAGCTGAGTTTTGAGGCCGGGGAAATGATCTATGTCATCAAGTTTGACAATCCAGAGGAACAGGTAAGTTTGCTGCTGGTTGGATGAGTAAGTTAATTTTCAAAGTGCATATTTTTTGTGTTAGTGTGTTTTGTTGAATTCAAGAAAAGAAGAATTAGCTGCTTCACCCCTTTCTTTTGGTGTACCAATATCTGCGGTTGAATGGCAAGGACAGTGGCATAATCTAGTAAAATGTGTGTAAAACCAAGTAAAGAAAAATACGGGGTTCCACATGTCAATGTGATGGTGTAAGGTACTCAATACTATTAATTTTTCCAGAAATGTTTTTCAACAAAAACAATTTTTATTTAATACCAACATCTCTGGATAACTAATGTATGAAATGTCATTGTAAGGGGGTTCTATTCCCCAGGCCGGGATTCAACTTCCGGTAATCTGATTGGCTCACATTGTTAGGGCTAGGGTGAAATATTATGAAACTATTTTATTAATATTTTGGGTCATGTGAGCCAATCAGATTGCTGGGAATTGTGTCCAGGTCCGAGGAATAGACCACGAGTTCGTGTCTGGTTCTGGATCTAGGTCCAGGGAATAGATCTCACCTCATTGTTATGTTCCCCAGGATGATGGCTGGCTGATGGGTATCAAGCAGTGTGACAGAACCAGAGGCGTCTTCCCAGAGAACTTCACAAAGAGGCTGGGCCAGGATGGCTGAAGACAAGGGAGACTACTCTACCGGGCATCAATATTTATTACGACAATTATCGAAACTTGGCGTGCAGAAACTGTGCAGACTATGTTTGCAATTTTGGAAAAAAATGTCAAGAATTGTAGACTGATTGTCCGGTTTTTGTTGGTATATTTTTCTCTTTCCATCCCGTCAGATGAAGAAGCTTTTCTATATCCCACCACCTCAATTTCATTCTCCTGTTTGTGAAGTCAATTAATATGTAAAGATGAAACTTTATATGTATATTTGATGTAGGTTTTGTTTTTTTGTATCAATACTTGTTTGTTTCATAGCATATCTGAGATCCTACATACACATTCCATACAGCTTAAGTAAATAAATAAATAAATAAGCAGCCAAAGATTGTGATACAATGAACGTCTGATAATCCGGTCGTTAGTCATTAAAATGTCTTGCTTTAATGACAATATTTACATTATATTACATGCATGTTTAATGAAATTCCAAAAGCAAATTGTTTCTAATTCTTCATTTCAACAACCTAGACAATTTGCAATCCGTACAAATTTTGTCATGAAACTGGACTATTTGAGGATTAATTGTACAGTGAAATTGAAATGCTGATAGTTTCAGGGAGGAATTCTTATTGCTCAATTTGATGGTCAGAAAGTGTAGCCAGGAAGATATGGTATATATAAAGAAAACTCTCTGAGATGCAAGATGGTGTTGAGGTGTAAGGGGTCAGAGAGGGTAGGAGAAAAGTATCTTGCTTGGTATCATGCTCAAATATTATATTGAGTTGAGTATTCATTTGAGTATCCTGTCCTTACTACTCAGTACAGAGACTTGATTCAGAACATTATGGCCACGTTTCTGCAAAGGGCACTAACTCTTGACTGACTGACATCTATAGACAGGAAATCTATCTATAATACTAGAAAGGGATTTGAAATCGGTATATTTAATTTTGTTACCGTATAAAATCATTAACATAATGAAAATTGTGTCACATTGAGAACATTTTTCATAAAATGAGTACCGTGTTTCTAAATTGAATGCCTGATAGCTAAGTTAAGTTTTTGCTGTTTTTATATTTTATTTTGATGCTTTTTCTGCCTTTTAGTTTGAAAATTGAGATTATTCCTTAGTTGTTTGTCATCTACTCTATATATTTATTTTATTTGCTCGGCAAGATCTGCTGCATGCTGCATAGTATATTCTACCTTGGTGCATTCCCACGCATTGTGGTAAGTATCTCCATCATCCTGATCAGTCGCAGCCGCTCGATGTTTACTCATGAATCAAACAGTAGTTCCATTGATTTGCTACATCCGGTATTCCATTGAATTAAGTGACAAATCTTTCAATGTGCAAGTTTTCTTTTGGATGTGGTGCTAGGGCTGTCATTGCTACAGTTCTTTTGTTATTATAATGAAAAAATGGATTGTTACCTATGGTGATTTCTTCAGACTTTCTGGTATAATAAATGACCCTTGTACCTTTAAATCATCGTCATGTATGGATGAACGATTCCACCTGTAATTCATTCCTCTTCATTCCTCAGTGACTGGGATGAGAGGAATCTCACAAGACAGTGGCTAACATGATGCATTTACCAGTAGTCATAGTTATGTCGCAGAGATGAGTCTTGCTATGTACAAGACTAAAATAATATCTTTAAAATATTCTGTCATCGGTCAGTTTAGTGTCCATCTTGTGTGGTCAATGTGGTGTCCATCTAGCTTGTGAGGGCAGTGTAATGTCCATATATAGTCAATTGTCAGCATACTGTCAATCAAGCTTGTATAGGGACTGGTCAGTATAGTGTCCATATAGCTTGTGTGGTCAGTGTAGTGTCCATCTATAGTCAGTATAGTGTCTGTCCATATAGCTTGTGTGGTCCGGATAGTGTCCATCTTTGGTCAGTATAGTGTCCATATAACTTGTGTGGTCCGGATAGTGTCCATCTTTGGTCAGTATAGTGTCCATATAGCTTGTGTGGTCAGTGTAGTCATCATCTTTGGTCAGTATAGTGTCCATATATCTTGTGTGGTCCGGATAGTGTCCATCTTTGGTCAGTATAGTGTCCATATAGCTTGTGTGATCAGTGTAGTGTCCATCTATAGTCAGTATAGTGTCCATATAGCTTGTGTGGTCAGTGTAGTGTCCATCTATAGTCAGTATAGTGTCCATATAGCTTGTGTGGTCAGTGTTGTGTCCATCTATAGTCAGTATACTGTCCATATAGCTTGTGTGGTCAGTGTAGTCATCATCTATGGCCAGTATAGTGTCCATATAGCTTGTGTGGTCAGTGTAATGTTCATCTATAGCCAGTATACTGTCCATTTAGATTGTGAGGTCAGTGTAGTGCCCCTAGCTGATGGCGTATCTGGTGTTTATGGGTCGATTATTAATGCATATCGGTACTGCCTAATTCTCCATTTATATAATATCATTACTTCCATCCTGTATTGAGAATCCATAGATATTACATAGATGTTTCAAAAAGTATTGACTTGTTATTTTTCCTGTTGGTCATTTACAATCAGTTTACCATATTCCTATATTTACACTGTGATGTGTCATTATTTACATTCCCATTACATATGTTGACTATATATCACTATATATAACATAGCATAGCAGTTTATTCATTTGGTTGAAATCAAAGTGCTATAGAAACTGTTAAGATATCCATTTTATATTCCTTACAGTATCGCTTCTAATATCATCTCTCGTGTATTTAGAAATAAACAGATAAATTCTGTGGCTTTTACTTTTATGCAACCGGTAATGACATAGTAAATATAATAATGTCAAGTCGAAAAGTCAATTATCTTCCAACAAATTTTCATTGTATAAAACAAGAAAGTCTTGTGTTAATTTGTTAATTTGTATATATATATATATAT
>JAUTBT010029849.1:0-19076 GCA_032361225.1 Lepetodrilus schrolli
CCCGGGGCGGGATTTGAACCTGGAACCTTTGGCTCCGAAGTCCAACTGCTCTACCACTGCGCTACCACCCGCCCACATGACAGTATGTGTCATTGTCACTGCCACATCACACATCATGGCTGGCACAGTGTGTTGAATTTAATAAAGAGTTTCGCTTCGTTCGGTTAGATACTAGTACAGGCGATTCATATGTACCCACCAATACACCAAGTATGACGACTAGCGCGAAATCGCCCCTGGCACGGTATTAAATATTCTTCCATACTAACTGACTTGACAGGATAATAACATATATTCTTTCCGTCTAATTATGAAACTTATGTCCTGTCGACGTACAATCACGTCAATAAACTGTCAGGTAAATGTGATATGATACTGTTTGTGTTTCCAGTTGGTGAGCACTTGCTGTACTAACCTGTCATGCTGTGTCTATGTGTATGTCAGCTGCGGTGTATCAGCGGAGACCGTATCGGGTGTCTGTCTATTGTAAGTATCTGTCATGATATTATTACTCAATCAAACCGTCCGTATAACATAAACATGTCCACCCTCTATATCCACCAGGTTTATTATAAGAACATGAGTCATGTAGAAAATAGTGGGATGCGATATACGATACCTCAATCCCATACTCTGGCACTCCCATTGAAAATAGACGTAACTCTAAGGAGAACTTAAAGCGTCAATCTTTGCAAAATATCTACTATTTAAATCGTGAAAATGAGCTTTGGATTGGTAGCCATTTTGAAAAGGGCGGCCATCTTGGAACATGGCGGCCATATCGCTTGGCTCCATATTTAATATTAGCACCATGGTTCAGACTTTTATTGTACCAAATTTCATGCTTTTAACCCAAAGAGCACAATTCGGCCTTTTTTAAATACAGCCACTCCGCTATATAGGCTAAGATTGAAAGCAAGGTTACCTCAGCGTTATGCCGTTTGGACCAGAGGAGGGTTGGTTCTGATGACCTCAAGCTACATGTGCTGGGAATAGTTCACTTGAAGTGACACTCTTTACAACATATTAGAAGTATACGTTTTACATTATGTATTATATTAGTACACAACCATGTACTAAATACAACTTATTTGAGCAATTAGTGAAATGAAACATTAACTGGAATACTGCCGTCCAGATTTGGTAGCAATGGCTGGAATAATATGAATTGCACGACAGTCTCAGATACTGCCGTGATAAAATCTGATACGACAATTAGGGCATGTATACAAACAATCAACGCACTATATATACACATATAATTGTTGAAAAGTATTTGAGTAATTACAAAATTAGTGATACTGAATATGCACCAGCTGTATGTATGATATTGTAGATATGTGATTAATTCATGTGATTCTGTAGATCGTCATAAAATTATTCTCTCAGAATTGGCCATTAACGCAAGCCACACGTCACAATATTACTAAACCTAATTTGTCAATGTGCGAGACTTAGAGGCAATTATGGTAATACGCCCTGGCTACAGAACATCCTGGGAGGATTCAGTGCAGCAGTCTTCTGTGTGCAGACTCACCGTCAGTAATACGTTTGAATTATCTCCCCCTTGATCCGTGCTGATTGGCAGAAAAGTCCTATAATAAAGAGCCGGATTAAGGACTATGTGGATTGAAATCCCCCGAGGTAGCAAAACTCTATGCCAAGGTTCCTGAATCGTATTTTATCAACGTGATATCCGTTGTAAGTTGTTGGTCGAATCCTGTGACTTCTCAGATCAGAATAGAGAATGTGTTTGTACTCAGGAGGGAGTATCCAATGTTTGTACTCGGGAGGGAGTATCCAATGTTTGTACTCGGGAGGGAGTATCCAATGTTTGACGTCCAGTGGTCATATATACATTCAAATATGTCCGGGAGGTCAACTGGAAGACTTCACCGTTTTTAGCAGGTTGTACATTTTTATATTTACGAATCTGTTAAAATAAGGACTGCGTTTCATTGTTGTATATAATAAAATGGAACTTTTGGAAGGAAGATCTGGTATTCCAGTCTTCAAATTCTTCAGTCTACAAATGCTTTGTACTGTAACAATAGCTTTCGCTTACGAGTATTTTGGTAGTCTATTTCCAGAATAAAATCTTAGTTCCTGTATTTTTCATCACCAATAATTCTTATCGAGACCGCTTTGTCTAACCTTACTTTTTATGGAAGATAAGAAGCCATACTTAGATACAACTTCATATAGGTCTACTGTACAAGTGTAGACTATTATAGACAAAGCAACTATGATGTTCCAATAGTGGACACTGTTTCGATAAATGTCGTAAGTTACATTTTAAATGGCGGATATGATCAATACAGGATTGTTATTATATTTTAAATGTCAGATGAATAACAGAATATGTTTATTACCAATTTCTCGAAGTAACTCAACTCAAATGATATGATTTCAGCTTATGCATCTCATGGGATCTCGTTGCTAACTTCAATTATGATTTCATGCATCCACATCTTCTGACATTTAAATTACCCATATCTCTTTAATTACATAATGTAAACAACATAAACAGTAGTTGAGATGTTGAATGTGTGATATTCATAGAATAAATGGTAATTATGATTATCATAATCAAAGCAAAATTGTTTTAATGGAAGAATGGTTGAAATAATGGTTCCAATTATCATTATTTCGCAAGGACATTTGGACGACTTCTTAAATGCATGGCAGGCGATGTCAATATACTTGGCAGTATTGCTTAAAGAAGCTTGGCGACTTACACTATAGAATTATTTCAAGCTTTATGAGTCTTTAAATTCAATAGAGGTGACGTCATGAAATCTGCCTCTATTATTTGACGCCATCTTGTCGACGTTTTACAAATGCCTTTTCGCCTATCCAATTTACTCACTTTTTAGTTTCCTTAGGTTTAAAATGGCCCGCGTGTTTTCTAGAAATAATAAGCAGGGTGATCTTAATCGAATTTTAGAAAGGACAAGTTGGTTTCCGGGTGACGTTACAATGTCACGTTAACGTCATTCAAAACGTCACAGCTTGTGCACCGCACGCAGGCAGTAGCGCCCTCTAGTAGTCGGGCATTGTGTCTCTGTCACCGTTCCGGTTCCGTCAGCGGCTCAGTGTGTGGTAGATTACTCATTCTTGTTTGCATGTTGAACGGCAAGAGACTCAGACAGCGCGGTGATTGGTTGCTGTGTCGAATATTTATCCGCAATTAATTTCCTCAGGCCCGCCTCCCTTGTTAGCACGGACACGTATTGTCAGCGATTTTCTATCCTCTCTGCGGGGAGGGAAAGCCCCTCGGGTAAAGACACTGTCATCCTGACTGAATCCCGCCATGGATTAGCTTAGCTCATTTGAAATATTAACAATAAGGGGGCAAGGTTATTTTATGAAGGGAATAGAGGGACTTCATCAGACTGGGACAGTACATTAGAGTCTGTAACTCCTCCAGTTAGCGCTTCAGCAAAGATAGTTGTCTAGTAAGAGTTACGGCATCGCTCTGGATGCATTCTCAACGGCAACGAGTTTACAGCATTAGCACCCGTATTGAGGTTGTGCGTATTGTAGAGACGAACGTATCACACAGATCCAAATATTAGACTTTTCCGTGTTATTCATCATCTCAATTAATTATAACGACTAATTACAGCCAGGCAAGACGTCGCGAGAGCAGAGAAACTTTGAATCCATCTGTGCCCGAAGGATTTGTACGGGCGAAAAACTTTATTTGTGAAGTGCTGATCGGAAAAAAAAGCCTCAGTACAACTTCTTGGGAAATAGTTAAAAGCAAACACGACGCATACGTTGTCCCTGGGAAGTACTGATACGCAAAAACATTTTAGAAGTTCTACTTGGGACGTACCAATGAGTGCCACTACAAGAAGCTTCCACAGTATTGACGCTCTGCTGGGACTAAGGGAAGGAGGACATGGCTTCCCAGTTCATGCTCAGGACGTCTTCAGAAGGTTCAGTGCAGACAACCTGATTCCAGACAGAAGCATGGAAGACTTGAAGCCAGGTATGCCATGCAATACAATCACACTTACACCAACCAACCAACAAACTACCAACAAACCACCCCTCGCATATTGTGTTACATGTGCTTACACAATCTATGCAAGAAACTTCAGAAGAAAAGATAAAAATCTAAAAATGTTCTATCAGTATCAAGTATACATACATGCATGCATTTGGCATTACCTTTTAATATGCTAAAACAAACACATGATAATTTATTACCACACATGCAAACATTATTCGTTTCAAAACAAGTACAATGCTTTCTGATGATCCTGTCACGTTGCTTATGCCACATGAATTATACGCATTCAAATCTATAATTGCTACAGAACACGGGTGGTTAGGTCTGTATAGACACTCGTAATAAGACATGACGCGGAACACCAAAGAACTTATCACATATCAAGCCTCACATTCAGGAAAACTAATTATTGAATATACATAGTGATAAGTCGTGGTGCCTTCGATAAGACGAGACATACTGGCATAACATACAACAATGTATCCAATGACAACAATAAACACATTATGAACTCACATTGTCGTCTTAATTGATATAGGTAATTCGATTTATATACATTATATGCACAGATGGACCGCACAATACGGAGTCGGTAGTTCTAACCAAATCCAATTTTCCCCTTCAATTATGTGGTAAATGAAATATAATTCTCAATGCAAACCATTTATATTGAAATCTAGACCGAATTGTCCTGAGGATAATTGTAAAAGAATTTGATATTTATCGCCACATACGCTATTAAAAGACTTATCATTAATCGTAACATGTATATGTACTAGTACATGTAATTGCAATATAATGTGTTCTTTAACATATAACCATCGGCATCTTGTATTAACTGAGCAATTTTGAAATACGAACTGCAATTCTATTAAAGTGCATACATTATATTTATTTAATCAGTGTCTCGAAGTCTACAAGTATGATTTTGACAACCTGTCAGTGGCGAAACAATTAATGGGCAATCGCTTTTATTATGAATATCTGTCTACAGTAAACCAACAAAATGAAATAAATATGTGAAAAGTCTTAATCCTTTAAGACTATAGACTTAAATTTTCGTCAGTACTGACTACTAACGCGCATACTATATCCTTGAATACGTCGCTGTCTCGTCATGTACACTCTCTAAACTTACAAGTATATAGTGATATAGTAAATGTCTCTAAGGCCCTATGCTAGACTTTTTAAACAAATGCCATCTTTTCAAATCTATTTACTTCTCCCGAAATCAATCTATTACCCAATTGTAAAATTTAGAACGTCAAATCATATTCCTCCGATCGAAACTGGAAGATGGCAAAACATACTCATGGATAACAGAATTTGTAAATTATTTAATTCTAATCAAATTGGAGATGAATTCCATTATCTCATTCGATGCCAAGTCCTAAGCACTCAACGATTATCTTGTATTCCTAAACATTATTATACATGACCGAACCTCGAAAAAATGAAACTTTTGATGAATTTCAAAAATGTAAACTAGTTAAAATGTTTATCATTTTTTGGGGTCCAACTACATAATTTATTACTGGAACATTAGTCCAACTATTTTACTTATCATTGAATAAGTATACGTAAAGCATTGTTCATCTTGATCAAATTTTTAACTGAATATATATTTATATATCTCTTGTACCACCGTTGATGTTTTTGGGAGAATAAACTGTCTCTCTATCTGTCGGTAACACTTACATCGTTCTAACGCTTGACCAGTGTCATCGATTACCCAAAGTGGAAACGTATCAATTCACAGATTGTACGTTGATAGCAAGGATTACTCAATTGATATTCCACGCTTACTGATAATTGGTCGTAAAGAAATTATATATACTAATATCACTTCTGCTGTAAACATTGATAGATTATCAAAGTGCTTGCATCTAACTATGATTCAGGGATATACCTTAAAGAGTGTACATGCACGTGTCGAAAGGTTCACAATAAACACCTAATTAATGCTGTTCATATACCAGATTTAGATTTGTTACCATGCGCAAACTTAATCTATACTGTATATCAATAGTATAGCAAATACAATCCATAATTATTA
The DNA here is from genome assembly GCA_032361225.1 of Lepetodrilus schrolli. Taxonomy (NCBI): domain Eukaryota; kingdom Metazoa; phylum Mollusca; class Gastropoda; order Lepetellida; family Lepetodrilidae; genus Lepetodrilus; species Lepetodrilus schrolli. The sequence goes on from JAUTBT010029849.1 coordinate 6,078, forward strand.
CCATATTTAATTATTGTATTTAGTACTCTATACATTGCACGTGAAATTTGAGGTTTATTTTATAGCTGTTGTGTGTTGTTGTTAATTAATTAGCAATTAATTAATGCATGATGGATTTAGAAAAGAAATATCATATTCAACGATATTGATGTCTTAGAATAGCTGTAATGTTGTGTGTTACTGTACGGCATCCATATTTTAATCTTTATTTATTTTCAAACTGTTTAGACAGTCAGTGGTATGGGTATTATTCATCCGATAGGAATATATTTAAAGCCAATAATTACATGGAAGTAGACTATTTTAATTATGCTCGCGTTTGCATAGAAGATACTGAAGCATGTAGCTTAGCAAATCCATACCCCACTTATATAATGCATACATTAGAAAGGAACTAGATCCATCCGTATATTTTACACACAATATTAAACAGTTACCGACGTGTGTAAATCGTGTCGAATCATATAAGAATTGATACAAATTGAAAATATGTTGATCATGAAGCCTTAGGCATTTTGCCAAATGGCGAATGGTAAATACATTTAAATTAGATATTTACGAATATACGCCGCAAGGACAAGCTAGCTGTATTTAGATTCATTCCACAATCAGAGATAGTCTTTTATAAAGTGGGCCAGAAATTGGGTTAGTGAGGCACAATGAATTACACAATGAGTACACATATCGCACGACTCTGGCACATGCCACCCGAGCAAAAACCTTTACACATAATAACTGTAGGAATTCCATTAATTTACATCTAGCATGGTAGATCTGATCCACTATAAGAATCCTGCCTCGTAGCTATACCTTTGTTATGCCTGTCACCGGTAGTGTCACACCCTGATAGGTGCAAGTATATCACGCTCTGCTTCTGCCATTTCCCTGAATTACACTGACAATTTCCCGAATTACACTGACAATTTCCCGAATTAAACTGACAATTCCCCGAATTAGACTGACAATTTGTATTGAGATGACCAGTGTTAGTGTTAGTACGTTACCATGATGATAATTAGTGATGTTATGCGACTTACCTACAGGTGGACTTCCTCCATGGACATTGTCTAGCATATTATTCCATCTGATGATTCGCATTTGAGTTTGTCAGCCATGATAATATACATACAAATGGGATTTATTTTCATATGCGATTTGATATTCGATAACTAAATACACTGGTTGCATCATGATGAACTCAACATTCGCAACAGCCCACTCTAGTAGTAGTGTTTGCAAACAACAGCGCATTAAACCAAGAGCCAGTAATGATTTACATAAAACAATAAACTATTCAATAGTGTACAAACTAACATGACATTAGCATGTATTTCTCCTAGATTTGATATTGGCGTTTTTGGAATAAACAATAGTTGGACGTGAAAGAGTCACTGATGTTCATATTGATGTTTATGAATTGTGATCTGCACCCTGCCCCACCATTTCCACCCTACTCAACTCCACGCCCACCCCACCAAAACCACCACCCACTAACCGTGTACACCAGATGTTGGAATCTTTGCTTGACTAGAGTTTATGGGAGTGGTCCGACTGTCGGTCTGAAGGATTCAACTTTTGGCATTGAAATGTCCAGAAGTGCTCATTGACCACGAGTTCGTCCACCGATGAAGGCGGCCAACTAACACTTGACAGTTTGACTAGTTATTACTGAAATACAGATACTAATATGAACTCCATACTTGGTTGTCATTAGCATTTTCAAGGAACTGCATGGAAGAGTAATAGTAGTTGTATTGATATTAATAAATGTAATGGTAAAGTAGTAATTATAGAAGCATAATACGTGTTTTTAGTAGTATAGTAGTAGTAGTAGTAGTAGTAGTAGTAGTAGTAGTAGTAGTAGATTATTTTGTTCTTATTAGTAGTAAGGGTAGTAGCACTACTATTGGTTGTTTAGCAATAATCGTGGTGGTTAATGCTGGTACATGCGATAATAAGGGAATATTTTCTGTCAACATTATCAAAGGGCACGTATTATGAGGATGAAGTATATCAATATTTTACCTTAAGAACATTAGAACATTAGAACATTCTCAGACAAATACTAAAATAAATACTGTATTTTCAAAAATACTAGTATAACGGCGGAGCAGAGGATACAATATGGTGGTATTTTAAAATCAGATTGCAATTATTTATGAATTGTTCTGATTCATAACACTGCGCGTGGAGTATAATCCGACCTGAAAATGAACAGCTGACTAGTTCCATACAATATCTCAGTGTTAAATCAGAGCGTGATTGTTATGGATTTGAAAAACACGGAACTTCTCGCAATACTGGCAGATGTTCTCTGCGGGTATATCCGGTGATAGCTGTTCAGCATGGAGCATTGCGTACACGTGTTCGCAATCATTTAAACCTTTCTAAAATGATAGTGTTTAAAATAACACAATAAGCTTAATACTCAGGACAACCTGAGAGATACTTTACAAGGTAACATTTTCACAAATCAGTATGACATTATTACTGTTCTGGCACAGGAATGTATTGTGAACTAAATATTCTCATGGTTCTATTGATTAGTACGTATACAGCATGTCTATGCATGTGCAATCATTTACACATTTTCGTATTAAATAAGAAACCTATGATATAAGTTAATTTTAAGTATCATACATCCCCTTCTTGGGCACAACAGTATATTCTAACACCGATCATTTGTAAATTAACAATCACTCTAAACACTGGTTTTATACGTTATTTCACGAGCCCTACCATACTTTAAAACCAGGTACCCTTTCTAATTGAGACTGGCAGTGCCAGTGGTGTGGAGTTGAAGCCTCAATCTGTGATGTGTCCTTCTTGGAACTTGAAGACACACATTAAGAATAGTCCAAACTGCTCTGCATCCATCATAGCCAAGGCTTGTTCCATTACCCCCATTGCGATACAATTACAGACTATGACGTGAGTGGTGGAGTAATGAGATTACGCATTAATGTTGCTGAGAATATCGACGAGGGCCATTTGAAATCAGAATCATTTCTTTGCAAATGAAAATATGTTACATGGCTAGTGACGGTACCAAGTAACCAAATTAAACCTGATTGTCTCTGTCCACTTTATTGGCATCGAGCTGAGCGCTGGATAAGGAGATAATGAGTCTCATTACACTACAGAATGGGGGGAGGTGTGACAATGCCCACTTAGACTGGACAATGGCGTTATTTGCTCGTGTGCTCTCGCACAACTGTCCCCGTCAGATAAGAACCCAGAGAAACATGTCCCTTTAAATTCCTTTGTCTGTTTGTGAGCTCTGGCTGTAGAACAATACAACGAGACTCTCTTCAGCTCAATGTGTTTTGTCCTCAGGGCTGGATCCGTTGGTTTGGCGAACCGTGCATAACGTCTGATGACGTGGTTTGTTTGTCCAGAGAGGACTTGCAGAAGGCTGATATCTCGACTACGGAGGTGGTAGAGAAAGACGATATAAAGAACTGCAGTCTCTGTATTCTGGAGTTGCACGGTGTTCTGTATGAACGGCGCATGCTGGACAGTGATAGCGTTGAGCGGAGCCCACGGGCAATGTCTGTCTAATGGCTTCTATTGTCTTAGAGGGACGATATGCATCACATAATACCAGGAAGTAGAAAATGGATGAGACGGTTAGATAAAATATTATGATAAATCAAGTTTTTCCGAGACACATATCCAATATAATCCGCTAATCTTAAACTAATATAATTAATCATCGAGTCCATTAACTCTCTCCATGCTGGAGGCAACCGGAGATGCCTTAAAGAGCTGTACCTGCGCCTAATCCAGCAGGGAGATGGTTAATTAGGTGATCATTTAATAGAACATTACTTTCACTCTTCAATATTTACTTAGAGTTAGGATCGTTGTTAGTGCTATTATAACTCATATCACGGATTGTAGTGTTTAGTATTGCAGCAAACGTGAGAGCAATAGCTGGTACTGACGAACCAAAAATGATAATTCACGTTACAGAGTATCATCGTGCGATTACGTCGTGGTAACTTCCGCGAGCAATGCCCGTGTTCCAACTAGTTACCCTTGGCTCCAAATTCATATCATCTACCATTAGGCTACTATATATTTATACCTTAGTAATCTCAAATACATGCCCAAAGACAAGCATTTGGCACGAATATAGTATGTAAACAAAATTGCACTGGGTTAGAAAAGTAAGTTAAGGGATAGTCTACGGGGGCAAATTAACTTAAGATTCGTAAGTATATTATTACATGTAAGCAATGTTAGAGCATTACGATACCGTAATGGGTTTCCATATATAATGGTATACGCGTGCGCGTGTCATGTTAACGTGGTTAGAATTCCGGTTACATTCAGGAGGGTGGGGGTTAACTGATTAGTATAAGCTAGGAACAGCTCCCACCTCGTTAATCAATGGTGTACACTGATAACAATACGGACAGGGACTCGGATGGGACCGTGTCGAGCGTCCTTCTAGACAGTTAAAGAATACGTAGTGTTATAGGAGAACGGCTAATGTTGTCGGAAGGCGGTCTTTAAACACGCCGGGAATCCCTGAGAGCAGATGGCTCCTTGATCAACATGACGAGACCACCAATAGCCAAAAAAAATGAAAATTGTTCCGAGAGTCTTGTCACATGGACAAACCCTTAATTACCCCCAATTTCATATAGACTGTCGGCCGTGTAGCTCACATTGGAGAAAATAATATGTTTTCTGGTAGTGACGGGCTAGCGCCGGGGGGCAGGGGGAACCGCGTCGGTCTGACGGAATCCTGACATACTGTATTATCCCAGGCTTAGATTCGCCATCGACTAATTTCTAAACACCTTCGACTCGTTGCTACAATTAGAGGTGCCCCAGCTCTGCTTTTCACGGTGTTAAAACCGATGCAATTTATAATAAGTTTGATATGTAGAAATATTGAAGCGAGGCATGTGGGCTTGAAAAGGGGGGTGGAAACCTTGACAGATTCTAAACGCATTCGTCAGTAGGCTTGTGTGCGTACCTTAATTAAATTAGATGAGAATAAATAATGGCGCAAATGCAAATTTCATGCCTAGATAAGTTTCTATGGCTGTTATCATGTTAAGGGAGCTAAAAGTACAATGGCTGATTCTACCCTCGGGCGGTCGCAGCAGGAGGGAGGGCCACTAGCGTGAGGGGCGGGGACAGCGTCGGGAACAGCTCACGTTGCGGTGAACAGGTACTCCTTTCAGTGGTCTGTCTGTATAACCAACCCCGAGTGGACGACCGCACTATGCCACATATTTACATAGAGTACTTAGCTGACACATGTTTCTGTGCAAATACCAGTAATTCTGGAAGTAATTTGTGAAAACAGACAATTATTGTGTGCTTGTGTATATTCCTTATTCATATTCATTAGTTGTAAATACACCCGAGAAGGTTATACCATGCATCACGTAGCAATAACATTAATACACAGATACTGTTTGGGGATATGGTTGAACATATAATGCATTACCATTGATACCAAGCTTACGCGTATACACACTATTCTAATAGGAAATCATCCACATTAGAGTGTCATGAATCAGAATTATATTATAATAACTATTCGTATTTTGTGTTTATATTTCGCACCAAAATACTACGTTTGATAAGGTTCACGGCTAATAAGAATATTAATAACTAGGGTAACTATTTTTCAACAGCAATCGTAGCATGACACAGATTTAATACTAAACATCACAATTTACGGAAACTTTTAGTTTTCACTGGAAATACTGACAATTTCGTAAACAACGTGATTTTAATAGGTTTTGTGTAGAAAGTTTCTACGATAATTGGTGATTTACAGAACATTATCAATACGTATTTATATTTTGTTCGCTATTTCCTTCGACATTTCAAAAACTGTGATTGTTGTTACTTTCAAGTTTTATAATATGTGTTATATTTGATGTTTCATGGTTACAGTCTGGTCAAAAATTAAAATACTGGTTTTGTTACAGAACACAAGTCAAGGTCGTCCAGCCATCAAAGTCAGGGTAACAGTGAGGATGACTCCGAGGATCTGTGCGGGGACGAGGAAGAGGACTCGCCCAAGAAGAAACACCGCAGGAACAGAACAACGTTTACGACGTATCAGTTGCACGAGCTAGAACGAGCTTTTGAGAAGTCTCACTACCCGGATGTGTATAGCAGAGAGGAGCTCGCAATCAAGATAAACCTACCGGAAGTTAGAGTACAGGTAACCGGAAGTCATATCCGAAACATGTTAGACATTTAATATTTAATATATGGTTATTATTATTAAATGGATTCACAGGAAGTTATCCTTTACTGAATATTGCTAAATACTTGTTAATAAATTATGATTGAATTATACATTGAGTCTACTTTTGTAGAATTAGGTATAGCGAAATATTTTTGCATACTACAGAGTATAGGCGTAATGTACATACTCTATCTACGGATCAAATATGGACCCACAATTAAACCATAAACCTGTAATTAATGGTATCTATTATCTGTGGTCAGACAGATATAATGATAGTTAAAGGTTTATGACAGGTACCAATTCCTAACTACTTCTTTAACCATGTAGTACATCCTCATTTTCAGTAGTTAATTTAGGAAGTTAACTTCAGGGTGAAAACACAAAACCCATGATAGCTGCAGCATCCTTGATTTAGTTCTCATTGTTATATAAAATCCATTATCAACTCGTTACTCAATTTTCAGATGTGTGGGAACATGTATTACGGTTATTGGCTGGCGTTGAGACGTATAATGCGATTAGATGTAGTAATTGTTGCTTTAAGTATCGTCTCAAGCACGAGATGGACAAATCAAATGGCCGAGACGTGGGTGGATCTGATTGGCTAATAAGCACATCTCAGAATCAAATTAGCACCCTCTGGCATTAAGAAGCCAACTGTCAACGACATCTTTAATGAGGAAGTGAAGCAAATTAAATCCTCGTCTCCAGTGCTTTTGTTGCACATCACTGGAGAAAACAAAGTAATTGGTTGAACACAGCCAGTTTAATACTCATTCAAACTAGCGACCTGACCTTAGTTTTGTTAGAAATCATGGTCCGGACACGATGGAGGTTTATCAATGAGATCGGAAGAACACGTGACGGCTTCACGTAGGGCACATTCGTTATTAAAGGACCAGAGAGGTTGACCTATTGACTTGTGTGACTGACAGGAACCCGTGAATGAGACTTTCTGTGACTTGGGTAATCAATGCAACGTACACGAAAACTGGTCAGCTCCTATCTGCACAATGCTGTCCATGTGCGATGAGCTTAACATAACAATAGTAATATTTGGTTAAATGTGAGAGATAGATCGTGTTTTTCTCCAAAATTACCAAATAATTTATAGAAAACTGTGATATTATTGCATTTACAGTAGCGAATAATCAGGCATAGCTGTGAGCGAGATAATTATTATGCTTGCTGTATTGAATCGTTGTCATACACAATTGGATACTAGTTAAACGCATACAGTGTGCAGCTTAACCATATCCATGCTGCAGGCAAGCGGAGATGCCCTAAAGAGCATTACCTGTGTCAAATCCAGCAGGGAGAGGGTTGAGGTACTGAAGGAATTTCTAGACGTCACATTTGAAATTGGCGGCTAGTGGAGTCAAATAGAAAATGACAGATTACCATGTGGAAGTTCTTTACACAATCAAATTTACCCTCCCGTTGGCCCCCTAACGAGAATCAGATAGGGAGTTACTTCCCCTAGTTAATTTAGCCCTGCAGGATAACGCCAGTTGGGATTCTTTCTTCTCGCGCTTTCATGTTCCGTGACAAGTGAACTGAGTAATGCGACTTGAAGCAAATTAATCCGTCAAATTCTATGCGCTATTATTGAATTAATTAAAGCGCTCTTTAAGACAGTCGTATTAGCTAGACATGGTGGTCTTGGGACCGAAAGTTAAATGTCACATTAAGGCCAATTTGTGAGTCAAGGTGATCTTACTCTTGGTATAGGTTGTGAAGGACACGACTAAAACAGCATACTCTGCTTTTTACCAGCAGCTTAGACAGTTACGCAAGTGAATAGTAATTGCATTATGCAATAATTGTATACGCTGCATGTACGATTATATTACCAAATTGTTGGAAATGTCAGTTCCAGATTATGTTAAAGTCATATAGCTTCAAATTCATGGTTCTAATGTGAAGGTTCTCAAAACCTTCATGCCGTATTGTTGTTGGTTTTGCGTGTGTCTTTTTTTAAAAGTTGGGTTTATAGTCACTTTCAAGATTCTTTCACTTACATCACGACTTATCAGTTTATGGCAGGAGGAAACCTTGATTCTTGCAGTAAACCTGCGAGCACCGGCTGGTACTGGCATTGTCACTCTACAGACAGTGCATCACATCAATATCGCCGGGCTCCCGGGACGGGATTTGAACTCGGGACCTTTTTGGTTCCGAAGTCCAAACGTTCTACCACTTCCCTACCACCTCAACCCCCTCCCGTATACACAGAATATTCTTGTATAAGTCACACATATAACTCTACAGGAATAAATAACATGAAGCAAGTTCATAAGGGAAACTCAACTAGGCCATCACCTGAGGAAAACACTACTCAGACATGTGGTGCAATAACAGTTATCACCGTGACCTACACGTTTAGGGAAGCAACTCTACCTTTAAACACAATCTAGTATTAATGCTACATTAAAGTAAATTAATTTTATTAAATATATACAAATACTGTTATAGTTGGCTTAAATGTATTCAATGCAATCAGGCGATTTTTTAGTTAAACATAAATGCCGACACATGTGATATATTGCATGCCTCTAACTTATTATTTTCTTTTGCAGGTGTGGTTCCAAAATCGGCGCGCAAAATGGCGGCGTCAGGAGAAACTAGAGGGCGGGAAGCTGACAGAAGGGTTTCCAGGTCCTCCAATCATTAAGCGTACCTCCAACATTTTGACCTCGACCTTGCCACTTGACCCCTGGTTGACTCCACCCATTGCAAGTGGAACAACATTGACCGGAATTCTACCACAACCGATTACGACAGCTACACAAAACATGGCGTCACTAAGTCCAGTCCTGACACAAGCACAAACTCCGTACACCAACATCTTCTCTCCCGCTTCCTTCCCTACAAACGCCCTTACCTCAAAGCTCCACTCACTGTCGGCTGGCATGTTTAACCCCCTCGGCGGAAAGCTTGGCGATTCCGACCCCCGGAGTTCCAGTATCGTGGCTCTCAGAATGAAGGCGAGGGAACACTTAGAAACAATGGACAAAAGGTATCCCGGAGGGTACTTTTAAATTAACTTATAGATAATGTGGAGTTAACTAAGTTTGTGAATCGTGTACACTAAATATTACTGTCAGATCTTACATGTATGGACTCTTCATCAAGTTAGCTGCTGTGTTGCGTTGTGCATTATATGTATACAACATATTGTACAAATAAATTCGCCGTGTATTTTGTTTGATTCCATATTTTACTCGAACAGTATTTCATTCTAGAGTAGAGGTCATTATATGATTCATAATATCACTAAATTCATATTGTATAAACCTAAATAACTGATGATCCTACACCACGCAAAGTGGTTGATTTCGTTCCAACTGATCTGTTATCGATAAGTCAGCTAATTTTCCAGGAAGTCCGTTTGTGTATTAACAAGGACTGTGGTAGTCACGTGGTGAGAAGAGTACGCTGTGATTGGTCATCGGACAGATGGTTGAGAGGTCCCACGCTCATGCTCACCAAGCAGTCTGTAAATAAACAAACTACCTAAATAATACAATTTGTACACCATGATCATAAGTTGGAACAACTCTCGATTTTACAGGAAAGTCACCTCTCTGAATAACGTGTACTAATTATACAAGGCCGGCTACTAAAGTAGGCTATTGCCATTGTTGAGCTTTTTTTTGGTGTCCAAAAATAATCATGTACAAATCAATGAAAATGATTCCTATAACGGCGCTCGTAGGTCGTAAATATTTAGTTAAAATATGATACATAGGTCTACTGTTTCCGGAGTACGCTTGCATTATTTACTAATATCATGAACCAGTATTAATGAATAGCATAAATGAATAGCATAAATGAATAGCATACTATCGTAGTGAACACATATAATGGATAATAAGACAAAGTCGATACGAACCACGCACAGTGTTGTTCTATCACCACCACGAAAGAGCATTATGGATGTAGGCCCATTTACAGCGGGGTCTCGATATGTATATTTGTGAAAAGTTATTTCCTTCATGTTACATGTTAATATTAATGTACTAAAGTGCATAATTCAAATAGGTATGAATGGCACATGTTGACGGCCTGTACTGTCATTAGTTATATACTGGTTCCGACGAAGGTACGCATAATGTAATCTACAGTGGGGTCTCATGCTCACGAAATATATATTGACACATTTTATCACCCAGGGTTTGGCATCAGACATTTTGAAATATAAGCATAATGAAATACGATTTCCTGGTATCTACAGAATTGTTTTTTGTTTGCAGCCGTTATCCAGTGGCATCCTCCCGAAACTTGTAAAATGTAGGCATAACAAAGTACAATTTCCTGATAACTATAGCAAAAATTCCCCCCCTCCCTAACACACAGACACACTAAAAAACACACATACACAAACAAACAAAAAACCTACACCAAACAAACAAAAAACCCACAATGTTATCTACTGTGGTCTGGGAGTGTGCTCCTCCAAAATTACGAAATGTCGTCTGGGGGTGTCACGTGATCTACAGGTGCCCGGCATGTTACCAACCTTCCTTAGTGCACATAGTCTCACTAGAAAATTGGCAGAACTTCAGTTCCAGATATTTCTTCGATGCAATCCAAGCAGGACTGGGAACGATTTCGGGATGTATTTTAAGGAAATGAGAGAGCACAGCTAGGGTTATTAGATAGCCAGATTGTGTTTAAATACAGTATGCTCACTGCAGGCCACACCCAGCGCTCTACACTAGTTCCGTTTGCTACGCTTGTAAATAAACCTGTTTTAGTATTACTGCTGTAGGTATAAATGCTATAGTATGGATGTTCTGGGCTGCGTTCAGTCTGCAATACAATTATCTACACTACACTACGTACGCTACCTTTCTACAAAGTAGGAAAATCGCAGGCAATCGGTTTGCGCATGCGTGCACTCCATTCCCTTCACACTTTGGGTTTGACTACTATTTCCTACAAAACACTAAGGGCGCAGCAGATTCCTCTCCGTTTGCTGACTACTATTTGCGAGAATTCTGCCACGAATCACCAGGGTGTAAATTATCTATCATGCTAGATAATTTCTGCCACTCGTGGCCAAATGAGCACCGTTTGCGAGGTTTATGAGAATTCGGCTGTGCACTTTATCTCAGCCGACCAATGAAATCGCAGGTACATGTTACATCATTTGTTGACATGTTTTAGGTCAAACATTTGATATATATTCGATCTAATCGATGATTAATTTGGACTGTTGAAGCTAAACAAATATATATTTCTTTGAAATACATCTCATTGCTTTTGTACATCCGAAAATATTTCCAATGCTAGGATCTATTCCAGCATGCTATAGATACATTGCAAATAGTGCCTAGATCCGCCACTGAGCTAGATGTATATTTGCAAGAATCAAAGCTTTCAAACTTAAAAATGCATCATAAACACATTAATGGTGAAGATAGCTTTTTTTTCTCCGGAAAAACAGAAATTCAATATGACATCACATAAAAAATATCGCTCACATTACTAAAATAAACCCCAGCCCTTTGTAAATCATGTGACCTTTATATGAAATTTCATTGGTAAAGTGCTCAGCCGAATTCTCAGTCCCCGCAAACGGTGTACATTTGGCCACGAGTGGCAGAATTTATCTAGCATCCTAGATAATTACCACACGGCCACACGTGGCAGGATATTCGTCGTGTGTCGGTGTGAGGCGCGCTTTAGTTTTCTTGGCAGTCTGGCGATAGATGTTCGAGAAGGAACATTCGATAGATAATCATACTTTTGATAGATAGTGTATACCGTAGTTAGGATAGTTTTCGTTTGGGACAGTTTTCGATAGTAAGAGATATAGTATAGATAGATTAAATCTCTCGCTCTTTTATAGATATTTAATAGTATTTTTGTATAGTTTTTAACACATTCGAAAACAGAGCAGTTTTAGTTCGCCATAGACTAGTTTTCATTGGTTTCTTTATTCGTCATTCTCATCATCCAAATAAGTGTAATCACGTTTAGTTGTTTGCTCATTCATCCATTTCATCCCATTTTCGAATCCCAATAGTTATCATATTTTGGTTCATGGTTTAATTGTTTCCACTACAAAACCACGGTTGTCAGAGCACATCATGTTGCAATATAGATAATAGAAGAATGCAAGGGAAACGTATTGAATCATTGGAAGCGTTCGTAAAATGATCATTGGTTATGTCTTTGGAGTAGTGTCACTCTGACATCTATAACACATGACATCTGGAATTTAAACACCTCTGCAGCAAGGCAAATAAAAGTGATCCTTGGCATTAGATCGTATTGAACGTACAATGCAGATAAGCAAAGCAAGGAGCATTGAGCAATACTAGGTATAGGCCTACGTAATTGATACTGCGAACTGTCATGACGCATATACATGTATATCAGTGAAATTCAAAGAATATTTGGTGTCTGAAAAAACACAAAATCCAATTAGTCAAAATTATAATTTGTTTTGCCTAATTTGTAAATAGTGATACTTTCCAATACAAAAGCACAAAAATGCAACTTTACCATTGTCTGGAATACATTTTATGAGAAGTTCATACCAAATCACCCCAAAACACATGTCTTTCCCATAACATTTTGTAAGTGCTCCAGTTTAGTGCGGTGGATAAAGGAGAATCTCTCGGACAGGTCGCAATATGTCATGGTTAATTCGGCACAATCAACAACGATAAGAATTAATACAGGCGCTCCACAAGGATGTGTCCTTCCCCCAGTTCTACTTATCACCGAAAATGTTAAACGTGACGTGTCAAATTGAT